>ML249719.1:67067-94335 GCA_005239495.1 Nicotiana undulata
ACATAGAACAATTAAGACAAGAATCAATTAAGTTGGGAACGGGAAAGGGATCATACTTAACAGGAAAATTGGGTGGTGCATAGAAACTCGTCACCTCACCTATACACCACGCCCATGCATTTCACATAGCAAACAAGTGGTGATTCCTATTCCCTCAAGTCAAAGTTAGACCAAACACTTACCTCAATTTCGTAAGCCACTCACTGCTCAATTATGGCTTTTCCTTTAGAATCTTGCTCTAACTTGCTCGAATCTAATCATAATTAACGCAATATCATTAATTAAGGCTAAAGAAACTAAATTTATTAAAAATTATAATTTTTCCTAAGTTTTCTCAAAAAAGTGAAAATCCGACCCCGGGCCCGCTTGGTCTAAACTCGGGGTTCGGACAAAATTACGTTTACCCATTCACCCACGAACCCAAATATACAATTTGTTTTTAAATCCGACCTCAATTCGAGGTAAAGATTTGATTTTTACAAAATTCCTTAATTCTACCCAAACCCTCAATTTTTACCATAAAAATCCTTAGTTTTTGCTTTAAAAGTGATGAAAAACAGTAAGGAATTGAAAGAACAAAGTTTAGAATTGATTACCTATGACTTGGGAATGATAATTGTTGAAGAAAAACGTTCTTAGGGCTGTAAACTTCGAAAATAAGGTGAAGAAGAAGGTCTGCCCATTTTTAATATATTTTTCTGCCAGCTATTCTGCCTCGTTTCTTGTGCCAAATGATCCCGAAACTCGATTTTATGTGTCCAATAGATTCCTTGTGAAATTTTAGTCAAGTTAGCATTTTGAATCACTCAATTTAACCTTATAATGAAGGAGATATGTAGGTTTAATATTTGCAAATAGTGCAGATTTTTAATACGCCGTCAGGGGCAATTTCATAATTAACCTAAAAATCTGGCAACCTTAGTAAAATGACCATAAAATCCTCGTACGATGTCCAAATTCAATGATTCTTTTTGCTACGGGTCCGTAATAACGATACGGATATAATACTTCATTCAAAACAGAAATCGGAGCTCATTTGTTCATTATGATATCATATATGCTTGAAGAATGAGCGCAACACAATCCAAACCTATTTGAAACTCACCCGAGCCCTCAGGGCTCTAAATCAAACATTCACTTAAGTCTAAAATCATCATACGTACTTTCTCGTGCGATCAAATCATGAAAATAACATGTAAAACTACGAATTAAATCTCAAAACTCATCATTTTCATCAAGAACACTTTAAGTTCATAACTTTTCAACCGAATGTTCGAATCACGTCAAACAAACTCTGTTTTTCACCAAATTTTACAGTAAACCTTTAAATACTATAACAAATATGTACCAGGCTCCGGAACCAAAATACGGGCCCGATACCAATGGTTTCAAACATTAATTCTTTTATTTATTTCATTAATATTTCAGCAAAATAATTTCTTTCAAAAATTGATTTCTAAGGCTTGGGACCTCGGAATTCATTTCCGGGCATACGCCCAAGTCCCATATTTTAATACGGACCTTCCGGGATTGTCGAAACATAGATCCGGATCCAATTACTCAAAATGTTGATCAAAGTCAACTTTAATCAAATTTTAATTCTAGAATTTACTATTTCTCATATTTTCACATAAAAGCTTTCCGGTTTCACGCCCCGACTGCGCACGTAAATTAAAGTATTTAAAATTAATCCTTTTAGGGATATTAAGCCTAGAACGGAGTCTAAATTCATAAAATGACCCCTTAGGTCATCACACTTCTTGGCCAAGACAAACCATTCATATGCAGGCTGCAGGTCCCAGCGTGTATCTTTTCAAGTAATTTGGAGGCTTCCTTTGCAACAACACATCTCAATAATCCCAAATCAGGAGTCCTATTGTACAGGATTCCTCCGCTGTGAAAGAATTTGTTGGACAATCTCCGAAGCGTGCGTTTCTGAGTATGATTTGAAAGCTCTGGGTACTCTCCCTTTGCCAAATACTCCTTGATATCGTGGAACCACGGTTTTCCATCCGCTTTCTCTTCCAATGGGCACAATATGCCGGCTGGCTATGGATCTTTACTAGAATCAATGAAGTTCTTATCTGGGTGTTGTATCATGGATGATAGAGTGGCCAATGCATCGACGAACTCATTCTGAATTCTGGGGACGTGCCGAAATTCTATCTTCGTGAACTTCTTCCGCAATTCCTGCACATGGTGCAGATACGGCAGTATCTTGGAATTCTTGGTAGCCCATTCTCCCTGTACTTTGTGTATTAGCAAATCTGAGTCACCAATCACTAGCAGCTCATGAATATTTATGTCGATGGCCATGTTGAGACCTAGTATGCAAGCTTCATATTCTTCCATATTGTTGGTGCAGGGGAATCTGAGTTTGGTAGATACCGGATGATGTTGACCAGTTTCCGATATCAAGACAGCTCCAATGCCGACTCATTTGAAATTTGTTGCTCCATCGAAATACATTCTCTAACTGTCATAGAGTTCTATGATGTCTTCTCCTATGAATGATACCTCTTCATCGGGGAAATACGTTTTCAGGGGTTCATATTCTCCGTCCACGGGGTTCTCAGTAAGATATCCTGCCAATGCATGTCCCTTGACTGCCTTCTAAGTCACATAGACAATGTCGAACTCACTCAGCAAGATTTTCCATTTGGCTAGCTTGCCAGTGGGCATGGGCTTCTGAAAGACGTATTTCAAGGGATCCATCCTTGAGATGAGATATGTGGTGTAGGCACAGAAGTAGTGCCTCAGCTTTTGGGCTACCCAAGTTAGAGCACAACAGGTACGTTCCAATAGAGAATACCGAGCCTCGTATGGAGTGAACTTCTTACTCAAATAATATATGGCCTGCTCTTTTCTTCCTATCTCATCGTGTTGCCCCAGAACGCATCCAAAAGCTCCATCTTATACAGCGAGATAGAGTATTAAAGGTCTACCTGGCTCAGGTGGTACCAAGACTGGCGGTGTTGACAAGTACTCCTTAATTCTGTCGAAGGCCTTTTGACAATCATCGGTCTATTTGGTCGCGGCATCCTTCTTCAGCATCTTGAAGATCGGCTCACATATAATTGTAGAATGTGCTATGAACCGGCTGATGTAGTTAAGGCATCCAGGAAAATCATCACATCTTTCTTATTCCTTGGGGGTGGTAACTCTTGGATGGATTTGAATTTTGACGGATCCAATTCTATCCCTCGACGACTGACAATGAACCCGAGCAATTTCCCAGTAGGAACCCTGAATGCACACTTTGCGGGGTTTAGTTTTAGATTATATTTACGCAACCTATTAAAGAACTTCCTCAGATATGCTATGTGGTCGGTATCTATCTTGGACTTGATAATGACGCCATCCACATATACCTCGATCTCTATATGTATCATATTGTGGAAAATAGTGGTCATAGCACTCATATAGGTGACCCCAGCATTCTTTAGGCTGAATGGCATCATCTTATAGCAGTAAACTCCCCATGGCGTAATGAAAGACGTTTTCTCAGCATCTTCCTCATCCATCCAAATCTGATGGTAACCAGCGAAGCAATCCACGAATGACTGTAGTTCATGCTTTGTGCAGTTGTCGATCAGGATGTGTATGTTTGGCAACGGGAAATCATCCTTTGGACTGGACCGGTTGAGATCCCGGTAGTCAACACAAACCCTGACCTTTCCATCTTTCTTGGGCACTGGCACGATGTTGGCCAACCATGTCGGATATTCAACTACCCTGAGAACCTTGGCGTTGATTTTCTTGGTGACTTCTTTCTTGATTTTCAAACTCATGTCAGGCTTGAACTTTCTGAGCTTTTGCTTTACCGGCGGGCACATTGGATTGGCTGGTAATTTGTGAGCCACAATGGATGTACTCAGACCAGTCATGTCATCGTACGACCATGCAAATATGTCCTCGTACTCTTTCAAGAATTCTGTGTATTCCTCCTTCTCTGACGGTGACAAATGGATGCTGATGCGAGTATGCGAGTTTCCTTGACATTTTCTGAATCCCCCAGGTTGACAACCTCAGTCTCGTCCAGGTTAGACTTAGGTCTGTTCTCGAAATCCTCGACTTCTTTGATAATGTCATCAGGTATATCATCTTCTTCTTCTGAATCAATGTTCATTTATTGCATTGTCTCATTGCATGTCACAATCATTGGTTCATCAAGACAAGTAATAGTAATGTTGTATAGATAAAGTAATGAGAGAAAAATGATAATAATAAATATTGATTCATAAAAACGTAAAAGTGCTTTTGATAAACTAAACAGATGTTTTGAACATTGAAGATCTTATTGCAGGAATAGAAAATGCGAAAAAGGAAATCATTTAGTAAAAGACAATGAACAATGCTTGTTTAGCCGTGCTACCCCGAGGCTCGTCGGGCCCTGGCCGTTCTGATAGTCCAATTCTTAAGAGATGCTCCTCTGCTCACGGCCTGGATGGAAGGGCCTTCCTCCCCCTCCTCCTCGAAAATGACTCAACAATCCATGGCATCCTCTTCCAGGAATAAGTTCTTCAATGCTACAAGTGCTTCTTCTTCCTATGACCCCCATATAACATCGGCCTGCTGAAAGGTATGCTCCAGATGTGGTATTGGCTGTTCCAAGGGGTAATAAGGACCGCGCCAGGGTGGCGACCAGTTCTTGAACTCTTCCCAAGTATATTTGTATCCTAGACCGAAGGTGGTGCCATGGCGCTTGAGTTGTATTGGTTTGGAGATCCCTTGGAGATTCTTGATGAGTCCTTTACCCAGCTCGTACCCTCTCCAGTTCATCATGCTTGATATTTTACTATACCACCATTTGTATTTGTCTATTGCGTTGACCCGTTCAATATGGTGGTAAGTTTCTCCACCCAGCCTTCTTCTACCTTCAACTACCGGGATGGTTTGGCGACTATAGATAGGATTGCTTCCATCCCCGTGGATGATCACTTCCTGGTGGTTTCATTCAAATTTTACTGCTTGACGCAATGTTGATGACACAGCCCCAGTGGCATGTATCCACGGACGTACTAATAACAGGTTGTAGATGCTGATATGTCTATTACCTGAAGTCAACCTCGAACCCATGTAGGTCCCATTTGCAAACAAAGGCTGATCTCGTCGATGGTCAACCTCTATGAACCGTCGAAAGCTTTTCACATTCATCGACCCCTCTCTTATCTCGTACATCCCTTTGCCCAATTTCTTGAGTGTTATCAATGGACAGATGTTGAGACTGGATCCCCCGTCGATCAGAATCCTAGTGATGAAGTAGTCCTCACATTACATAGTGATGTGTAGTGCTTTGTTATGTCCTAACCCCTGGGGAGGCAGCTCGTCCTCGTGGAAAGTGATTTCATGACTCTCCAGCACTTGACCTACTATATTGGCCATTTCCCCACTGGTGATGTTGTTTGGCACATATGCTTCGTTCAGCACTTTCATCAAAGCATTTTTGTGTGTCTCTGAATTTTGCAGCAATGACAGAATGGATATCTGGGCTGGGGTTTTGTTCAACTAATCAATGACAGAGTATTCTTTGGCCTGAACCCTCCTCCAAAGTCGTCTGGGCCTGTCTCAGTGATGGGTGGCCTATTGGAAGCCTGTTTGCTGGATTCTGCCAAGTGTTCAGGGGTATGGACCCTGCCGGTCCTTGTCATTCCCTGTGCAGCAATAGCTTCTTCGATCTTGACCTTGCCTTTCCTTCTTAACTCAGCTACATAATCCCATGGTACAACATTAGTGTAGAAGGGTGGTGTGGTTGACACCGCCACTGTGATTGGTGCAGCTATCTTTACTTCGAACGGAACATGTGCCTTAGCCGGCGGCATAACCTCAACCTCAAATGGTGCAGGCGCATTCGCAGATGGTATAACTTCGACCTCAAACGGTAGAGATGCCTTTGCATGTGGTGCTACTTCAAACTCAAAAGGTACTGATGCAGCTATCTCAACATCTTCGGATGGATGAATCTGGACTATGATAGGGTTAAGGGTAACCGCTGGCTTCTTTGGGTCATCGCCTTCTATGATCAACCCAATCGACCCCTCTGGGTCCCAATCTTCTTCTACCTCGATCATGTTGATGCCTCCTCCCTTGTGGTTTGGGAGTGGATTGTTGCGGACATTGGGAGTGGATTCCTTTGCTATAATGAACTTATTATCAATCAAAGATTGTATTTTATCTTTCAGCGAGCGGCATTCCTCAATCGTGTGTCCCTTCATGCCAGAATGGTATGCACAGGTTTTATTTGGATTAACCCATTGAAAGGGATTCTCAGGGTTGGCAGCAGGGATGGGAGTGACATAACTAGCAGCTTTCAGTTTTTCGTACAGCTGGTTGATAGGTTCAACAATGGCAGTGTATTGTTTAGGAGGTATGCGGTCAAAATTTGGTCGAGGTCTAGGAAAATTTTGGCGAGTAGGGGGTGACTGATAGTGGGATGGTTGAGATTTATAGGTATGGTAAACAGGAGCGTGATAAAAATATCTGGGAGAAGTAGGTTGATAGGTAGGTAGTGGATATGACTGATATGTTGGTGGAGGCGTTGATTGGTATATGGGCGAGGGTGTCTGGTAAGTTTGTGAAGGCACTGGTTGACATGTAAGTGGGGGTGTTTGGTAGGTTTGATATTTCAGTGGAGATTTGGTTCTCTGTGCAACCATCACGGCTCCCACATTTCTCTTCTTGGACACACCACCAGACTGTAGGGCCTTATTTGTAGCTTGTAAGGCTTCAAAGTTGGTGACCATACCGCTTTTAATTCCTTCCTCAATTCTTTCACCCAATTTGATAATATCAGAGAATTTATGATTCTCGATCACCATCAACCGCTCATAGTATTGTGGATCTTGATCTCGGACAAAGAACTTATTCATTTGTTCTTCGTCTAGGGAGGGCCTGACCTTAGCAGCTTTAGATCTCCAGCGAGTAGCATACTCGCGAAAAGTTTCCATTAGCTTCTTCTTAAGGTTCTGAATATAGAACACGTCTGGCGCATTCTCCGTATTAAACCTAAACTGGTCCATGAAGTCTGATGCCATGCTCACTCAATTAGACCATTTCCTGGGGTCTTGGCTGATGTACCAAGACAGAGCATCCCCGGTTAAGCTCCTCATAAACAGCTTCATTCAAATCTTTTCATCCTTTCCTACTCCAACCAGCTTATCACAGTAGGTCCTCAGATGGACCCTTGGATCACCTGCACCATCGAACATCTCGAACTTAGGAAGTTTGTACCCCTCGGGCAGTTCGACATCGGGTTGTATGCAGAGGTCTTCGTAGTTCAGCCCCTCGACTCATTTGCTTCTCTCAGCACCCTGAACCCGGCTGGTCAGATTCTTCAGTTCTTCATCCAAATTCTTGATAAGCAAATCCTTTTCACTAGACTTAGGTATGTATGAGATGGGTTGGGTGGAGTGTGGCAGAGTCTCCACGTAGATGGGGTTGTTGTGATGGCCTGGCGCCTGGGTGTAAAGGTGGTCGTTTGTGGAGTTTTGTGGCTCGGGGATGAGTAGTGGAGTATTTCTTGGAGTGTGGCAAGCATTGTATTGTGGTGAAAGAGTTTGATTCTTTGGTGGAGTGGTGTGGGGATGAGTTGCGGGATGATTCTGTTTGTTTGGGGTGTTTTGAGGAGGTATGGGATTTTGGGTGTTAGGATGGCTGACTTCTGGCACACTCAGTGTGAAGGATAAGTTTACAAATTCCGGACCTGCTCAAGCTCCCCTTGGAGCTTCACCAACCTTTGCTCTATCTGTGACATAGCCTCATTCTGAACTTGATTACCCTGGCCGTCAGTGGCCTCTACCCGTTCAACTGGTGTTGGGTTGCCCAAATCTTCCATTTTTCCTTTGCCTTTTCTTCTTCCTTTGGGAGGACTAGGAGGAGGAGAAGGTGGAGGGCCCTTGGATCTTGTGTAGTATGATGATGATGCCAGAGTGCACGAACCAACCTTTGGGGAGGGTAAAAATAAAAAGGAAAGAAAAAAAAAAGGTGACCAAGTCAGTGAGGATTATGAAAAATATTGCGGTAGTTAAACACATAGTGCGAGAATATAAAGTGTGTCCTAATTTGGGAGCCTCGTTGTGCCCGAGGTGGGCCTA
Organism: Nicotiana undulata; assembly: GCA_005239495.1. Taxonomy (NCBI): domain Eukaryota; kingdom Viridiplantae; phylum Streptophyta; class Magnoliopsida; order Solanales; family Solanaceae; genus Nicotiana; species Nicotiana undulata. The sequence continues at coordinate 75,161 of ML249719.1, forward strand.
GCGACAAATTGACTTGGAGAACTTAAATGCCAGAATGCCTCATTTTATTAACGTAAAAATAGATGAATCCAAAACGACACTAAATAATAAGCAAGAAATAAAGTCACTAATAGACATTGACCTTATTACATTGATAAAGTGAAAGAAGAAATCCTATCCTACTTGGCCCCAGAAGGACCTTCCCCAGACTCGGCATCCTTGATTCCATCGAACATGTTCCCCAGCTCGCGAAGTCCTAACAGTAGATATGATCTAGCCAGATGTCCACCTTCATTCCCTTCAGCCTTTTGACAGTCTTCAACTATTTTGATGACTTTACTCTCCATATCGACTATGCCTCGTTCCAAGTATTCCAGCTTTCTATTAGAACAGATGGCCATGTCTTTCCATTCGTCAATCAACCTTTTGTTAGTTTTGCGTATCTCACGGTGCTCGTTCTTGAATTCACGGATCCTCTTGCGCAGTTGATTATACTTAACCCGAGCCTCGGCCTTCTCATATATGATCCTGTGGACTCGACTGAACCTTGGCCTGCCTAAACCATCCTAGTTATCTTCTAACTATCCTGAATAGAAAGGTGTACAGCCTGCGTGGTATCTATCTGGTTCAATAGTGTCCTTTTCCATTATGATCTTACAGTGACACATGTGTTGGGCTTGTCACTTGTGAGAAGTATCATCATCCTGAAAGTTGGCTCAGAAATGGCTCATCTTGTCGACCCTCGGTATAATTTGCTTTCTTCCCTCTTGTCTCATAACCCGGAGAGGAACGTAAGGATATGTTCCTCTTAAGCCAATTAGTACCAAGAATGGTGCATCCCTAGACCTGACAATGAACTCATCTGTTGGAAACCACTCGGACATCCACTGTACCTGCTCCTCAGTCAGATTATCGAAGAACTCTACCCATTCTTTGGTAGTCTCGGGCTGAGCAAACCTGTCGGGAATATATGTCATTCTCTTTGGGTGATGGAAAGCGATATGGTCGTCTCATGCCCTTTGCGGAAATTCTTGCCGGTACTGGCCCTTTTGGAGATGTTCTAAGAACCAGAGTTGTAGAAACAGGTTGCAGCCTTCGAAGTGCTTAGCTCCTCTTTGACAGTGTTCTAAGGCTCGATAAATGTCTGAAATGATCATAAGGACGATGCTGAAATTCTGCCCGCCAATTCCTTCCATCAAAGTCTTGGTTACCATAGCCAGCCTAGTGTGGATCCTTTCTTTCTTTGTTGGGAACACAATCAACCCCAGGAAGCAAACAATGAAGACAAATACCCTACGGCGAATATGTCCCAGAGATGTAATGGCAAATTCATCGTGGTAGGTACGGTATGACTTCCTGTGACCGTACCATTCATACAAGTACTCAAAAGGGATGTATGACTTCTTTAGACACTCTAACTCTGCATTCTTCTTTAGACCCATCATTTTCAAGAAACATTTGCATGTGCGATTTTCAGGCACTAACAACCCAGGGGTTTCCCAGACTAACCCTGCCAGTCCTCCTATTTCCTCTAGCAATGGTGTCATTTCAATGCCCAAAACGAAAGACAGCTCTTTCGCTATCCCAGAATAAGGTGGCAGCCTCGATCAACATGTTGTTGGGTTGAATGTCTAGGAGAGACGGTAGGTTACCCAAGTATTTCTTGACAAGTGTCTTATCACTAGAATGAAGATCCTCCCACCAGTTCAGAAGCTTTGGGTGAATATTGGTAACCATGCCGAATCTAGGGACTTCGTGCCTCATATTTCTGCAAGATTAACATGATTAGGCCCTTACCCCCACTAGACTCGACTATTTAACATTTGTGATTAACATACAAGCATTTAGTTCTCCAAATAAATGCACAGAATGTGATGATGTCCGTTGGGATTTATGAAAACCCGGTAGACTTTGGACGATAGAATTGTGTTTGGACATAAATATAATTTTGGGTTATTTTTGAAGTTTTGTGAGTGATTTGAGTGAAAATTTTGAAAAAACAGCTTTTTGGAATTTTCGAAATATTCAAAATTCATCTTCAAGTGAAAATTAAAATTTTTATAGCCAATGATATATTTTTTTAAACACAATCTTATGTCCAGACAGGCTCTAAGCCTCTAACTATCAAATGGAGGAGTATTTTGAGTAGATTTCATTCACTCAATACTCTTTTTAAGCCATTACATACATTGGAGCAAAATTGATTAAGACTGCCCAATTTGTTATGAACAGAAATGTATTATTTAACTTCTGTTACTATCATAATGGTAAAAAACTTATTTGCATTGCACCCGTTGTTTATATCAAATCCCACTAATTTATGTTATTCTATAGGTTAAGGTAAAAATATGTACTTATTAATTAACTATGATTTTTTTAGTAATAAGAGTATATGTAGGTTCCTTTTCCCCTTCCTTTACCTTCAGAATCGGATCCCGAATTTTAATTTTATGGATTTAACATTTACGATTTTTAATACTGAACTTATTATATATTTAACAAATTTTTACACTGAATTTATATTTTGTACCAAAAATATTAAGTTCAGATGAATCAGTAATGTAACACTATAGACGCCTCTATTTACCCGCCTTTCCCACCTTCCAATTCTTTTTTTTTTAAAACGAACTTTTGTGGTTAGTTATATTCTTTTAGAATTCTAATTAGTTTTTTTGATCATTGATTTAAATTGAAAGAAAGGAATTATATACTTTTATAAAATAGAAACAAAAAATTCACTAACTACAAAACTTTACAAATTCATTTCTAAAGGTACATGTCCCATAAAAGGGAGAAAAAGGTCTGAATATCAGTAAACATTTATACCCTACTGCTAACTCTCACTTCACCTCTGTCCTATATAGAATTTCCCAACTGCATTCATCTTTCCTTATCTCATTTACTCCGATTTTCCTTTAAATGCAACGTACAAAACCTCATTTACTCCAATTTCCAAATTTAAATGCAATTAGTATAAACTAGTGGGGCTAAATTGTAAACACTCAAAAAAAAAAGATATACATAGCTCAATGGCTCATTGAGCCGCGCCAAGCCGAACGAAACGGCGTTGGTCAAACAAACTGAAACCGTAGAGTGGCAAAGCAGAGCAATAAAATGATGTCACGAGGGGTAAAAGAGGAAAATAGAAAATATTAAACGATGACGGTAGCAATATTAACGGCGATATTTGGCGTTTAGCCTGCTATCAGCCTTTTAGGTGGATAGTAAACGGAATCTTTTTTTGGACGTACGGCGGGTTTGGTGGGTCCCTCCTATAAACCAAACACCAGTTTCTCGCCGCTTCCTCATTTTATGTTTAATTCTTTAGTTATATTATATAATTAGTATATGAGAAAAAATGTCTAACTAATGTGTTCGGTACTGCAGAAAATGTGGAAGAAACAGTTTATTAAAGTCGGAGAAAAAGAAGAATGTCATCACAAAAGAATTAGCCTTAAACTTAAACGATTTAAAAACATCTTTTGAGCTAAAATAAAAGTTAGGATAGATCAGAGGCCTTACAGTTTTGCTACCCAAACAAATTTTAAGTTATTGAAAGAATACTTTTTTTTATATTCTTTCTGTCTCAATTTATGTGGCGGCACTAAAATTTGAAGAGTAAAACATATAAATATTTACTGTAAATTCGATATAGAATCTTTAAGCTTTTTAAAACAAAATTTATATTTGAAGCTACGTAAAAAGTATTATAAGTCACAAAATATAAAAAACGTATAAAAAATTATAGTAAAAATAAAAACTTGTTCCCAATTGGGACGGAAGGAGTAGTAATTTAAGTTCTAAGTTGATAATCTAATGCATTTTGCTTGAACTTTCTCACTTACTTTTTAGCGTGGTTGATAAAGAGAAAAATATTTTCAAAAATTAATATACTAAAGTTGATAATAGCGTCAAGAAATTGGATATATTTTTGTACAAAATATTATGAGTTATAAAATTATAATACGCTAATTTTTTTAGCAAGTAATATTAAGTGAGAATTGAAATAATCATAAAGGAAAATGATTTCTCACAAAGTTACTTCATTTTATTTCCTTAAAATAACTTTTGCGAAAATATCTTCGGCATATCAAACACTGAAACACATACTAAACGGAGGAGAAAAGTGAGGAGACAACTTCGATTCGAGTTCTGAACTGTCGATTAATGTGATTCTTTTAGATATTTCAAGAAGGACTATTGACTATGATATTTTAATGTATGTTTCCTTCTGGAAAATTGAACGACATCTGCGAGTTACTACATAACCAGAATCCAGAACGTTTTCTTCGCCCGAATCACATTTGTCGAAAATTTACATTATATATATAAGGCATAATTTATTTTTTACTTCTATATATTAAATTTTAAATTTTCTTAACACAATTTAAAATTGTAATTTATGGGTCAAGGGGTTCAAACCCTTTGTAAGGTCATAGATTTCAACTCCCACTAGCTATAATTTTTTTCTTTTTGCGTGAAAATCTTGCCTCTGCTAGTATCTGTAACTAAAATTTTAAATATGCATAAAATTCAAGGGAAATGTACTCCGAGATATTTTTGATAAAGTCATGTTTCATCATATTTTTTTTAAAGTTTATAATGCTAATTGGAAGTAGGAACTTTCCTTTATTTTGACATGAACAACGATATATACATGAAAAAGCTTGATGAGAACTACTTCTATATGTATTATTTCGTTGGTGTATCTCACTTCATACGTGATCATTCATTCCTACTTCCACAACAAGGGAGATAATATTGATATGTTATTACATCAGTACTAATTTACGTGTAAAGTAATAGCATAAATATGATAGTAATAAATGAAGTCACTAAAATATGCAAATAGCTGTTGTCACTAACTCAACTTCTCATGGTAAATTTTGTCATTAAATGAATAACATGTGCATGCTTTTTAATGGAAATTCAAGGTACTTTTCACAAGTAAAAATGTGACTGGTCCGTCCGTTTTAAATTATCGATCGTTTTTCTCTTTTAAACACTCATTAAGAAAATATTAATTAAAAATATTTTTGATTATTTTACTCTTATTTATATTTTAAAATATAATTCTCTTAATTAAATATTTACTCGATTTATGTGTTTCTCTATATTCAAGATCAATTATTAATAAGGGTAAAAAAATAATTAATTTTATTTTGACTTTTTAAAATAATAAATAATTAAAGACAACCATTTTTAAAATTAAATTACGATAGATAATTTAAGATAAAGGAAGTAATTTATATACAAAGAGTGCCTTGGTTAAGTTAGTTACTGCCTATAATAAAGTGATAAACTTTCTTCTCATTTTTCTTGATCTTTTCACATAATTAAGGGGGGCCTATACCTAATAGGTGATTCAAATTTCAAACTTGTGGAATTACGATTTCAATTATGACTTCTCTGTCCCTTTGAAGTTAACTACAGAGTTTGTTAGGCCGCAAATGTCCCTCTTTTAGGCTATTATACAGAGTTTGTTAATATTTTTAATAGTTGTTGTGCAAATTTAAACCTCAAAAAATTACCCCTCCAGGGTAACGTTAGACCCTTTGTTCATGTAGATTTCAGTTTGCTCAATCGTATCGATAAAATATGAGATTGTGATCTAAAGCTAATAATATCTTTCAAAATTGTAAAATCCTCTATTTCCTTGTAGATTTTCAGTTTGCTCAAGATTGCAAGAGTAAAAAAGATCATTTACTAAGAAGCTATGCCTTAGACAAGGTGGGTTGCTCTGACGGTAAGCATCCTCCACTTTCAACCAGGAGGTTGTGAGTTCAGGTCACCTCAAGAGCAAGGTGGGGAGTTCTTGGAGGGAAGAATGCCGAGGGTCTATTAATTTTTATATTTGATAGTCGAAAATGTATATAAATTTATATAATTTTTATATATAACATACAAAATATTTAAATATATAATTTTATATACTTTTGCTTTTATTTTATTTACAACGATTATGCGATATTATTTTTTCTTGGATTTTGAACAATTGGGCCAGGAGACAGGGTTCGTGGGCATTTGATTTGGGATGATGGGTTGTTTGTGTTTGGATCTGTGTGGACCACAATAAGGTCAAAATTAAAAGGGCAACACTTTTAGGTAGTAAGTGTAGGGACCATGAACTTGGAGTCTTACAAAAGTGATTTGACTCTTCTGAATTTATGGTACATTCGATAACAGTTCTCTAGTGGTCACTTCCCTAAACTAGTCTTCTTCTTTGTGCTACTTTTGAGTAACAGCGCACTCCAGTAACCCTTTCTTTTCTTTTTTTTGGGGTCAAAAGGATATAATGATATTATAGATACTTAAACAAGTACATTAAGAGTGTTTACAAAGATGCATACTATGCATCGTAGGTACTGATAATTCCATACTATTACTAGACAAAACAGAATTTATACATAAGGTGTTCATAGTAGAGAGCGTTTGGGATGAGCTGCTAGAGTTTGTTTTGACAATCCTCCTTTGTAATGGACCTTTATGATCCTGGTATTAAGAAGGCTCCGAAAAAAGTGGTGGGCTTCCAAAAAGTATGCAACTCTCCTGTGCATGCATGGCTCCATGTTTAGCCAAAATATCTACAACCTCGTTTTGCTCCATGTATACATATTGTAGGCGAGGGCTAGCCAACTGTAGAAGTAACAACCTGCAATCGTTAATGATATTAGCGTAATGCATAGGGGGTGATTTAAACATACCTATGATTGCATGTGCGTCTGTCTCGATGGTGACTGGGTAGATGATGTTGTACATCGAGTTTTAGTCTCATGAGTAGTGCAAGTAGTTCTAACTGAATAGTCGTACTGGTGGTGGATTTTCCTGCAAATCCCGTAATCCAATGGCCTTGTTGATTTCAAAAAACCTCACCAATACCATATTGTTGCTTGGTGGAGGAGCAAGACTCATCAATGTTTAGTTTATAGGTAGTGTCATTTGGTGGATGCCATTTAATATATACTGAAGCTACATACGTATTTATAATTTTTTGATTGGTTAAAAAATAATATTCAACAGCCATGTTTTGTAGTAGGGTAATGTTTAATAGAATTTATTTATATTCTAGGGTGTTCTTGTTTCTAAGGATCCAGAGATGCCATAGTGAAAATGCCAAAAACGTCGTAGGCAGAATTTTGTAGGGAGTTGATGGTAAGGGTGTGCGAATAAATTGGTGTAGCCAATGATTATTGTCAGTGTGAGGTTCTGTGTAATTGTGAAAAGGAAATGTAATATTGATTGTGTCTCATAGCTGGCGTGTGTGGTGACATTGTAAGAAAATGTGAGGGATTGTTTCAGGAGCTATATGACATTGAGGACATATAGGGGAATTAATTATTTCTAGTCGTGAGAGATACACAGCTGTGGGGAGTCTGTTGTGACATAGAAGCCATAGAAAGAAGGAGATTTTTGGTGGAACATGTAGTTTCCAAATCCACTGATAAGAGAATTGTGAATTTGTAGTATTCGTCAAAGCAGTGTAAATGGATTTAACAGAGAATTGACCACTTTTGGTTAGGCCCCAGTAAATTTGATCGTAAGCTATGGGTAAGAGAGGCATATATATTTCTTTGATGGTATTTTGAATGTGAGGTAGCAATACGAAAGAGAGTTAATCAAAATGCCATTTCTGATTATAGTAATAATCAGATACAGATTTTTTGTCCTCATGAAGGGGGAGAGACCCAATAACGGAAATGCGAATGGTGAAATTTTGTTTTATCCAAGGATCTGACCAAAATTTAACATGTTGACCAGTGATAATGTTCCATTTGTAACCTAAACGGTAGAAAGACCATCCATGGATGATATTTCGTCAGGTGGCAGAAACACGTGTTTTCAGTAAATGAGGTGGTCTTAAATAATTATGTAGGAGTACCTGTGCCCAGAGTTGATTAGGATTATGAAATAGTCTTCACGCAAGTCCTGCATGTAAGGCTTTATTTTTAATAACAAGACGTTGGATCCCAGACCCCCTTGATCTAAAGGTTTTGTTACAGTGGTCAACTTAATAAGGTGTAGTTTTTTTCTTTTGTGGAGTTGTACCCCACAGAAAATTTCGTTGATAACGGTTGAGACAGGATAGTATATAATTAGGAATTTTTATATATTTCATGAGATGATTTGGAAGGTGATTTAGGGTAGAACGAATTGATGTGGTCTTTCCCGCTTTTGTTAAGAAATTAGTTTTCCAACCTGTTAATTTTATTTTGAAATTATCAATTAGGAACTGGTAATCCCTTTTTGAAGGTTTTTGGTAAAGATAGGGAATCCTAAGTATTTACCAAATTTCTTTCCTTCTGTCATGTGGAAGAGTTGTAGTACAACATTTCTTGTGTCATGTTTACAATTTTTGGAGAAAAATATTTTTGATTTTTCAAAGTTAATGGTTTGGCCGGAGTGACCAATAACCCTTCCTTATTTTACTCTTTCCTCTCATTCATTTTTATTAACTTTGTAAATGTGTCACAAATCATTATTTTAAAAGGTTTGAATACCAGATGTTTACTACACTGGATTATCCGTTTTTATCCAAGATTCAGACGTAATTTATGAGGATATATTGGTTTCTTGTTGTTATTATTGTTTGTGGTATGAAAAATTGTGTGATAAATCATCGATATAAATATTATTTCATATCTTACAATTATAAGGTTCAATTCACGTAAGACTCTTGTCGTTTCTTTTACTATCTCGAGTTTGGTCCCTAAAACAAGTAAATTGAAAGCACTACAATCTTCATTGATTTTTGTTAGCATCCATAGAAATGGAGATCGAGCTTGGAGAAGAAGACATGCAAAAGAAGAACTCTGTATATTGAATGAGAAAAAAATGATACAAAGTCAGTTACTTTACAAAGTATATGATGTATTTATACATCTACAGTATAACTAACTTCTAACTACTATATTAGTTAATAACTAACTATAGTCAGCTAACTTCTAACTGTAGTTAATTAGTTAACTACACTTTAACTTATCAGCTTGGTCATTGACATTAACCAACACTCCCCCTCAAGATGATGGTTTATAGACATTCTTCACCCCTAACTTTTCCAGCAATTGATCATGTTGAAACTTTCCCAAACTCTTTGTAAGTAGGTCTGCTAGTTGATCTTTAGTATGCACATAATGTGTCTTCAACATTCCTTCACATATTTTTTTCCTAACAAAGTGACAGTCTATGTCAATATGTTTAGTTCTTTCATGGAAGATAGGGTTGGATGTTATTTGTATGGAAGCCTTGCTGTCACATACCAAACTTATAGGTTGTTGAATCTTCACTCCAAGTTCCTTGAATAACCCTATTATCCAGGTGACGTTAGCAGCACATGCAGCCATACTCCTGAACTCAGCTTCAGCTGAGCTTCTAGACATAGTCACTTGCTTATTTGACTTCCAAGACACCAGTGCATCTCCAAACTTAACCAAATATCCAGTTACTGACCTCATTGACTCTATACAAGATCCCCAATCAGAGTAACAATAGGCAATCAGCTTGTCTGCACTTTCTGCAGGCATAAAAAGTCCCAGACCTGGAGTTTGTTTGATATATCTGACTACTCTGAGAGCAGCTTCTAGGTGTGACATCTTGGGACAATGCATATATTGACTAAGAACCTGCACTGCAAAAGCAAGATCTGGTCTGGTCATGGTGAGATACAACAACCTTCCAACAAGCCTCTAATAACAACTAGGATATTTGAGCTCCTGATCACCCTCTTGTTTGGACACTTGAATACATTTGTCATATTCTACAGAAGTGAGTTTCTGATTCAGCTCTAATGGAGTGTCAGCAGGCTTTGCTCCACCTAAGCCTGTTTCAGATATTACCTCAAGTGCATACTTTCTCTGACACATAAGAATGCCCTCTTTTGATCTGGCAAACTCAATTCCCAGAAAGAACTTGAACTTCTTCTGCAACTCTGCTCTTGTATTATAGAGTGACTTATCATAATTCCCTGTGATCAGCAAATCATCCACATACACCAGGATTATAACTGTGTCTCCATTTTCTTCTTGGATGAACAAAGAGTAGTCATAATGACTATGTTTGAACCCCATCTGCACAAGTACCTCGGTCAACTTCATGTTTCACTGTCTTTGTGCTTGTTTAAGGCTGTACAAAGACTTGTGAAGTTTGCAAACCTTCTTAGTCTCCCTTGGCTTGCAAACCCTTGTGGAATGTGCATATGGACCTCTTCAACCAAGTCACCATTTAGAAATGCATTGTGCACATCCATCTAGTAAATCATCCAATGCTTAGTTGCAGCAAGAGCTACAATGGACCTAACTGTCACCATTTTTTCCACAGGTGAAAAGGTTTCACTGTAATCTAAACCTTCCTTTTGGATGTAACCTTTGGCAACCAGTCTGGCCTTGTATCTTTCAACCTCTCCTGAGTCCTTATACTTGATTTTGAATATCCACCTGCATCCTATAGGAGTTTTTCCAGGAGGTAAATCAACTATGCTCCGAGTTTTGTTTTCCTCAAGAGATGCAATATCCATATTCATAGCTTCTACCCAATGTGGAGCAGTAACTGCCTTAGTAAAGGTCTAAGGTTCAGAACTGATTGAATAGGCAACCAATACTCTACTATATGAGGGAGTTATTTGAGAATATCTAATATAGTCAGATATAGGGTAGGATCAGTTAGCAGCATGAGACTTCACCACATAATCTTGCATCCATATGGGAGGTTTGCTGGTTCTGGATGATTTCCTGACCTGAATGGGAGCAGTAATATGTGAGGTAACCTTTGCACTAGGTGGTGTAGCTTCAGAAGTAGCATCAAGTGGAGGATCACTAGGAACTGCATCATATGGGATATCACCCGCAGGAGTTGAAGAAGAGGAAAGAGTTGTCACAGGAGAAACCTCCCCCCTCAGATGTATCAGTGGACTCATGAGAAGAAGGATCAACTATAGGAGAAGAATATGCAGCAGAGAGCCTGGGAGCTACATTAGGTGATGATAGAAGATCCAATATAGGAAACATAGTGCTACCTGAAGATAACACATGCTTGAATGGAAAAATACCTTCCTGAAAGACAACATTTTTGTTAACAAAAAAAGACTTAACATTCAAGTCATACAAAACATAGCCCTTTGGAGAAGAGGAGTAACCAAGAAAGACAGCTGGAATAGCTCTTGGTGAAAACTTGTCTACTATGTTGGGACATGCTACATACATAAGACAACCAAGCACCCTCAAGTGTTGCAGAGAAGGATGGTGTGAGTAGAGTAATTCAAACAGTGATTATACCCAAGAATTTTAGAGGGCAGTCTGTTGATAAGATAGACTGTTGTGGTGACACACTCACCCCAAAACCTGAGAGGTATAGCTGCTTGAAATCTGAGAGACCTGGCCATGTCTAGAATTGTTCTGTGTTTCCTCTTAACAACTCCATTTTGTTGAGAGGTGTAGACACAAGAACTCTGATAAAATATACCAAGACTAGAAAGCAACTGTTTGAACTCATTACTAAAAAAATCACTACCATTATCAGTCCTTAAGACTTTTATGGAGGAAAACATGTTCTTTATTTGAGTTAGAAAATCTCTCAGTACAACTATAACTTCTGACTTGAAGTTGAGTAAGAAAATACAAGTGTATCTAGTGTAGTCATCAACCACTGTAACAAAATAACTCTTACTACTATGTGAAGAAACTCTATATGTCCCCCGAATATCACAATGAACTAAGTCAAATGCAGTTTTGGATCCTGAGATACTTTGAGAGAAAGGTAGTTTGGACTGTTTTGCAACTGGACACATAGAACAATGTTGAGTTCCTTTTCTTTAAGGTACTATGTGCATCTAACTTTATTATTACATCAATGGGAGCAAGACCTAGCCTTCTATGCCATATTTCCCCAGAATCAGTTAAGCTTGCTGTATGAGCACACTTATTGATTGATATTGCTGTTAAATCTTGAGACAGTCTTCCTTGAAGTATGTACAAACCATGCTCCTCCTTACCAATCCCCTTCACTTGACCACTGTAGAGATCCTGAAAAATACAGAAGTCAGGGAAGAATGCAACTCATACATTGAAGTTCTTTGGTGAGTTGAGATACTGAGAGCAAGTTGTACTTAAAATCTAGAATATATAGCACATTGGAAATGATGTCATTCCAAAGTACAGTGGAGGTTCCTTTATGTGATACATGCACTACATTGCCAGTAGGTAACTGGACTTTACACTTCTCTAAACTAGGAATGGATTGACAAGAAGTAAGAGCATCAAGTTGAGTAGTCATATGGTTTGTGGCTCCTGTGTCTATAATCCAGTTTTGCTTGAGAAAATTGGACATTAGAGCAATTAGAGTACCTGCAGCTGCTAACTTGCTGGATGATTCTGGTCCTTCTTCATTCCCTTTTGCTAGCATTTGAAGTATTTGATGATACTGCTCTTTGGTAAAGAAATGAGCAGTAGGACTATTGTCAGAGTTGACTTGAGCAAGTTGTGGCACATAGGCATGCTGAACATTGTTTGCATGCACTCCAAAATTCTGCCCTTTCTTCTTTCCTTTGAAGTCTGATGGATAGCCATGAAGTTTGTAGCAATTCTCCTTTGTTTGTCCCTTGTAATGACAGTAGTCACATTGCACCTGACTTTTCCTAAACCTGAAGTTTCCCCCTGCACTTGTTGCATTTTTATTACTATAGAATACAACTCCTTCTATGCCTTCAGGAGTGTGACTTGTCTAAGTAAGATTAGTTAGGCTCCTTTGACTCTCTTGATTAATCAGTAGAGAGTAACCTTTGTTAATACTCGGAATTGGATACATCATCATAATTTGGCTCCTAGACTGTGAATAGGACTCATTCAATCCCATCAGAAATTGCAATAGCCTATGATACTCAAAGTGTTGGGCATATTTCTTTGACTCAGGGCATGGACAACCAGGACAGAGCATCAATGCATCAAACTCATCCCAAAGGTCCCTCAACTTCGAGAAATAATCAGCAACAGAATAGTACCTTGAGTGAGGTTATGAATTATTTTGCTAAGATACAGGGCCCTAGATCCATTTACCTTGTCAAATCTCTCATTCAAGTCTTCCCAAACCTTATGAGCGTTAAAGGCATATACTACACTATTAAGTAAACCTGGTTTTACTGCATTCATTATCCATGAGAGAACTACATCATTCACTTTCTCCCACTGATCATGAAGTTCAGGTTCAAATTTAGATTTAGGAAATCGACCGTCTACAAAACCTAACTTACTCTTCCCTAATAGACCAATCCTCATAGACCTACTCCATATTGCGTAGTTTTCTGAACTAGTAGGTTGAAGAGAGATCAGAGTACTACCTGGAGTGTCTGTTGGTTGAAGGAAGAGTGGATGATTGTGGTCAATTGAAGGAAACACAGTTGTGCCGGCTGTATTATTGACAATACCATGAATTGTGGTTGCTGAAGGTGAACTCTCTTCTCCAATCGCCATTTTCAGCTACTTCCTCAAGTGTAAAACTTCGACTTTCAGATACACGCTACAATTGGACAATTTACTGCAGAAATGTAAAATTGAAGTAGTGAGATGATGAATTAGCTTGAGAGATGTATTCGATTCACTCAGGTGGCTCAGATACCATGTTAGCAGCCATAGAAATGGAGATCGAGCTTGGAGAAGAAGACATGCAGAAGAATAAATCTGTATATTGAATGAGAAAAAAATGATACAAAGTCGGTTACTTTACAGAGTATATGATGTATTTATACATCTACAGTATAACTAACTTCTAACTACTGTATTAGTTAATAACTAACTATAGTGAGCTAACTTCTAACTGTAGTTAATTAGTTAACTACACTTTAACTTATCAGCTTGGTTATTTACATTAAGCAATAATTTCCTAAGCCGAAAATTAGTTTAGGTTATCATCATAAAACTAAAACTAGGTTTACCTAGACAAAGTATACTATTGAGCATAAAGGTAGGCATAAAATCCGAATAACCAAAAAACTGGACCAGACCGAATTAAATTGATATTTCGGTATTGATTCTTCCGTATTTCGGTACTGATTCAGGATTAATTCTTCAAAAGTTCGGTACATCGGTACGGTTTTCAGTATTGAAGTTTCGATACTCCGATTAACCGGAAATACTGATTTACCGAAGTTGCCAACTGTTGCTTAGCAACATTTTGCTTGTTAACTTGCTATTGTTCTCTAATTACTTTTACTTATTAGGATATCTCCTCAATCTGTTTTTATCTTAAGTGGTTAAATTTTATTGTTCTCAATTTAGTATATTAGAGGAGAAATAATTTCTTATTTAGCGTGGAAAAGAATACGGTAAACAACGCCTAAGCCACTATGCCACAAAATTATTGTCAAATCCTTATTGAGATGGATACGTTATGTCAAATTTCATTACACAATAATGACATAGTTAAAAGAGTTGGATATTCTTTAAAATTACTTCTTATTTTCTCATTCTCAAAATATTGATGTTTGTTTAAAGTTCAAATTGTTGAATACTTATCTGTTGCTCAGTAATGACTTCGTTTCTTACGATTGTTAGTTGTGCTTCTTATAATTTGTATTACTCTATTTAGTGATTCGTGGTAGTAGCGACGTTTATTACTCTATTGTCTATTCATTGATTCTTTGCGGCTAATGCTTCTTGCACCATCAATTGCTGAAATTAGATTTATGTAATACCGGTATAAAATTTGAATATGCGAAAGTCTTGATTTTAATTACTGAAATCAATATTTGGTTGGGTACTGAAGCCTTACCGGAACCTAACTGAACCAAACAAGAAATATCAAATCGTATCAATCTACTGTGATACGGTATTTGATAAGCACAATTAATAAACTGAATATTAAAATATCGAATCATAATTTTTAAATAACGTATCGAAATACCGAACATTCGTTTCGATTGAGCATGCATATTTGGGTAAAAGCCATGGTTTAGGGTGTAATGGCCTTTTCAATGGTCAAAAGTTATGGTGTCAGAATCAAATGTTTGACTACGTACCGACACAAACAAATTCTTTCCTTCGTAAAACATTATTTGGCTAAGTAAACCACATTATAAATTTACAACTGTGAATAATAAGCCAAAAGAAAGAAAGAAAGAAAGAGAGATAAAAGAGGAAATGCAATTCATGTGGAGTAGAGTCTTGAGGAAGGCATGAACCCAAAGCAAAAAAAGAAAATGAAAAAGTTAAAAAGAAGAAGAATGATGATGATTACTAACATAAATTACACAATGCATGTGAGGATTGGACCGTTTGACTAAACAAAGAATTAAATAGTAACTTAACTATTATATTAGTACTTAGTTTCATGTGACAAAGTAATCATGAAGAAGTTTACCTAAAGTTTCATATTCGGATACGCATTCAAAAAAAATTAGTATTGAGGACCCACTTTTAATTTATTTTATATAGATACTACTCAAGTACTTGTTGAACTTGAACGTGATAGATAACCAACACATGAAGAAATGACAAGAGTAGTAAACATGAAAGCTTAAGATTTTGAAAGGAAAAAAGGATCTTCCCCGTTACTCCCTCCGGTCATCATAGCTCTTTTGAACTTATACATGCAACACCCTTTTATCTTTCAGCATAGACCCTTCTTCCTCCTTGCGATGCAAAGGCAATGTCAGGGAATCCGACTCTTCAATAGAAAAAAAGACGGTCGTGTGCGAGTCGGTACGATAAGTGATTATTTTATTTTTTGTTTTGAGTCAAAATAAATATTCATTTACATAATTAAAAAAAAGTTAAATTTGTTTTTCCAATTCCTTATTTATATATTTTAATGTGTCAAAATAATAATTAATTAATTTTAATTTAATAAATGCTTTTTTTTCTCTAGAAATTCGTATTTTCTTAATAGATATGCTAAATATAAAATACACTTATTGAGGATCAGAGGAAATAGTATATGTGACATAGAGGGAGGATTATAATATGAGTGTAAAAGGTATTATCCTTTTAGAGTAACACTCATGTTAATGGGATAGGATTTGATTCGTGGAAATTAGAAAAAACTATTTGGAGAGAAAATTTCTCTTGAGTTTTTGGAGAACAGCTATTATCTTTTTTGTAAAAATCTACACTTTGATTGTTTCCTTTTTTATTTTCATAAAACATGGTGAAAGGGTGACCCCTTTTTTAGGATTTTATTTAATGTATAGTTACCTACCAAGAAAAACAGCCGACAATTTATAATATATATAATTAGTATTTAATTTATATATACTAACCACCAAATATAAATATTCTTAGCCGAACATCAATTGTGCAACTTTTCCTTTCTAAAAAAATTGGACAAAAAATCCAAATGGCATTATTAATCAATATAAGAAACAACAAAGGTGAATATTTAAAGTTTCTCTTTTGGGTACCCAAGCAAAGGTGAAAGTTTATATTCGGGCGAATAGCTTCGGTGTCATTCCTGAATTTTTTTATCCCGATAAAAAAAGATTTGGGAAAATAGCGTATGAATATTTTTTTATCCCAAAAATATTGATATTGTATAGTCAAATCCCAAATGGCGCCCCTTCCTCATCTTCCCCCAAATTATTTTTCGTCCTCCTTGTGTCATCTCTCTCTCTATATTAGTTCTTTTCTATCACAAGCCGTCTTTTTTTAGGGCATTCTTCTATGATGTCGTGGACAATACCAAATGTGGTATTTCTTTGAGGAACAACGAGCCACAAAACCTTGAACTAAAGTTATACTTCAATTTTTAAGAAACATATATTTCATTTTATTTTATGTTATTTTATTTTTCCCTCGTTAGAAATTAGGAATTCTGCTTCCTCTCCTTAATTTTTTTATTTATTGAAATGGTATTTTGTACTATTTTGGTGGTTACGGAGTTTTATAGCCTGTTTGACAAAGTTTTTTTGGGGCCAAAAATGCCTTTTTTGGCCTAAAGCACTTTTGGCAAAAAATTGAGGTGTTTGGCCAAGCTTTGGAAGGAAAAAATGTACTTTTGAGGAGAAGCAAGAGCAGTTTTTGAGAAGCAGAAAAAAATAGCTTATTTCCAAAAGCACTTTTCTGAGAAACACTTTTGAGAAAAATACACTTAGAAGCAGTTTTCAAAAACTTGGCCAAACACTAATTACTGCTCAAAAGTACTTTTCAAATTAATTAGCCAAACACAAACTGTTTCTCACCTTTAAAAGTACTTTTGAAAAAAACACTTCTCAAAATAAGCTGATTTCAGAAGTTTGGCCAAACAGGCTATTAGTGGCGGTGGTACGATGGACGTTGTGTGAAGAATAGGAAAAATGGTTTTTTGAGATGATGTATATCCACCTCTGTATACACACTTGATATTCGATATACACATTTGATATTCAATATACATAACATTTGATATTTAATTATTTGAAGATAATAAAATTATACAATATGTTATACACACAAGGCAGTTTGACCCATGTATTACACTATGCTATATGAAATAAGGCATCTACAAATGTGTTATACATTGAGATATAGAAAGAAGGAAAATAAAGTATTAATATACACAAAGAAGAGAAATAAAATTGTGATATATAAATAATATAATTCTTAGTGTTATACACTTGGATAATATAAACAATAAATTATAGACAACTCTATAATTTTATATAATAAATCACGTTGTAAACTTGAAGAGGTTCTGTGGAGGTGTTTAGAGGATAAAGGTGTGCATGTTACCTACATTAGCGTGATTAATGACATATATGATGGAGTTAAGACACAGGTCATGACAACGGGAGTACACTCAAGAACACTTTCTGGTTTTGATGGGATTGCATCAGGCATCAGCCCCTTAGCCCATTTTTGTTTTCCTTGGTGACGGATGCATTAACGTGACACATTCAAGGGAAGGTGCCATGGTGTATATTATTTGCGGATGATATAGTTCTGATAACGAGACTTGAGGAGGTGTCGACGACAGACTGAAGGTTTGGAGGCAGACTCTTAAGTTTAAAGGTTTCAAGTTGGGAAGAACCAAGACAAAGTACTTGAAGTGCAAGTTTAGCAAAGTTACCTAGGAAGCGAACATATGTGTAAGGCCTGATACACAGGTCATCTTAGGAGAGAGAGTTTCAAGTACCTTGGATCTATATTACAAGGTAATGGGGAGATTGATGAGGATGTCAATCACCGTATCGGAGCATGATTGTGATGACCTAAAAGTTCATTCTAAGTATTTCAAGTTAAATCTGTGTTTCGAGGCCCCGAAAGCCTCCATTAATATCACCTCGATATGCGTGCGCAGCCCGGGCAGATAGCGGGGAAGCTTCTATGTGAAAATTTGATAAAAATGGAATTTTTGAATTGAATAATTGAATAAAGTTAACTTTGGTCAACATTTTTAGTAAACGAACCCGGACCCGTGATTTGACGATCCCGGAGGGTCCATAGAAAAATATGGGACTTGGGCGTATGCCCGGAATTGAATTCCGAGGTCCCAAGCACGAGAAATAAATTTTTAAAGAAAATTATTTTCTGAAAATAATAAAGGATTTTGGAAATGAATAATTATGTGAAAAACTGTGTTACCGGGCCCGTATTACGGTTTCGAAGCCCGGAACAGGTTTATTATATGTTATGTGAATTATATGTGAAATTTGGTGTAAAACGTACTTGAAATGACGTGATTCGGATTAAAATCGGATAAGTTAAGCTTTATGAAGTTTTAAGAAATTTCTATGAGTTTTGAGGTTTAATTCGTTGATTTGGATAATATTTTGATGATTTAAAAGCTTGAACAAGTCCGTAGAATGTTTTGGGAGTCGTGTGTGTTTTTGGTTTTGAGCCCCGAGGGCTCGGGTGAGTTTCGGGTAGCTAACGGGGTGTGAAAACATGAAAAAATCTGGTGTTTGTGAGTTTTCTGGTGTCTGGTAGCTTAGTCTATGCGATCGCATAGGTTGAGCTGCGATCGCATAGAGTTGAGAGTGGGGGAGGGGTATGATGCCTTATGCGATCGCATTGGTGGGGCCGCGATCGCAGTGTAGGAGATCCTGATGCTCCGCGATCGCATTCTTCTCTCAGCGATCGCAGAGAGTGAAACCCAGATACCTCCGCGATCGCATTCCTCTCTCCGCGATCGCAGAGAGTGAAACCCACCTACCTCCGCGATCGCAATCCCTTGTCCGCGATCGCACTGAACATTTTCGCCCAGTTATTTTAAAAGCCCCAAAACAGAATATCATTACG
>ML249723.1:0-12028 GCA_005239495.1 Nicotiana undulata
TGAGTTTCGGGTAGCTATCGGAGTGTGCAAAGTGGAAAAATCTGGTGTTTTTGATGATTTGCTTGTGTCTGGTGTAATACCCTTCATGAACGCGGCCAAGGGCTCGCGAACGCGAAGGGTAATTACTGTGGCCTGGGATTTTACTCTACGCGAACGCGTAGAGGGATACGCGAACGCGTAGAGGGATACGCGAACGCGGAGCACTGGATAGTGCTTCTACGCGAACGCGTCCCTAGGGGTGCGAACGCGTAGTGTTAGGCTGGGGTCTGGGTAGTTTTTTCTTCGCGAACGCGACCCTAGGATCGCGAACGCGTAGGCCAGTGGAGTCAAACCTATGCGAACGCGGCCAAGGACTCGCGAACGCGTAGGTCAGGTTAGTCAACCCTTCGCGAACGCGGCCAGGGGCCCGCGAACGCGAAGGGTATTTTTGTCCAGTTATTAAAATACCCCAAAAACAGAATACCATACGGGATTTTCATAAATTTTACTTCCTTCTTCTTCTCCAAGCTCCATTGAAGACCTCCAAGCCATTTTCTCCTCCATAACCATTTGGGTAAGTGTTCCTAACACCAATTTCTTCCATTTTCCTTCCCTAATCACTAGAACCTAGGCCTAAACTCATGAAAACAAGGTAGAAATTAGGGAATTTAGGTAGGGTTAGGTTTTTGGGGAATTTTGGGTGATTCAACCTCAATTTGGGGTCGAATCTTAAAACAAATTATATATTCTAACTCGTGACGGTATGGGTGATCGGGTTTTGGTCCGAGCCTCGTGTTTGGACCAAGCGGGCCCGGGGTCGAATTTTAGTATTTTTGGAAGAATAGTAGAAAATGTATAATTAGGCTTCGGAATTGGTTTAT
Organism: Nicotiana undulata; assembly: GCA_005239495.1. Taxonomy (NCBI): domain Eukaryota; kingdom Viridiplantae; phylum Streptophyta; class Magnoliopsida; order Solanales; family Solanaceae; genus Nicotiana; species Nicotiana undulata. The sequence goes on from ML249723.1 coordinate 861, forward strand.
TGAGTATTTATTGATGTAAATCCATTTTGTCTAGATATTATCGATTCGGAGTTGGATTCGAGAGGGAAGGCGGTATTAGAGGCTTGACTTGCACTTTGGAGCCAAGGTAAGTGTTTGGCCTAACCTTAGCTTGAGGGATTAGGTATAGAGTCTTATTTGCTATGTGTAATTCATGTCCAACGTATAGGCGGGGTGACGAGTGCCTATATGTTGCGGTCAAGCATGCCCGTGAGTCAATTGTGATGAATCATACCGTGTTCTTAATATTCTCCGTACTATGAGTAATTGGTGATTTAGAAGTGATACCTTGATATTGTTTCATGACATGGGGAGTTATTGTGTTATTTGTTTCAGTTGAGGCTTTTACTGTTGAAACTGTATTTCTGATGCGAGGTTGGTTATAGCTGAGTCTCTTGCCGGGACGATAGAATTTTATTGAGCATTCCCTTACACTTGAGATTTCTCGTTGTTGATGTTCACATTATATTGTTGCTTTTATATTATTTATCGCATGAGGGGACATGCCGTGCTTATTGTTTATTTTTATCACACGAGGGGACATGCCGTGTTGATCATTTATTATTTATCGCACGAGGGAACATGCCGTGCTGATTGCTTGTTATTTATCGCATGAGGGGACATGCCGTGTTGATCATTTATTGCACGAGGGGATATTCCGTGCCGAGCGTTTTTTATTAATGCACGAGCGTTTTTATTAAAATGAAGCAAGGTATATAACTCAATCTAATGCTTTTACGAAATTTCACAATAATCAAATCCCAGAGTATTGGAGTCACAACTCACAAACTGTTTATGAATACTACATATAAAGGTTTGAATAAATAAGTACATATGTTTCTGAAATAGCTAGAACAAAATACAAAAGAAATAGAAGGGGACGCGAAGGCCTGCGGACGCCAACAGGACTACCTCGGTATCTCCGCGTGGATTGAAGACAGCCTCCTCGATCTAATGTCCGTAGGGTCCTATACCGGGATCTGCACAACAAAGATGTGTAGAGTGTAGCATCAGTACAATCGACCCCATGTAATGAGTAAGTGTCGAGCCTAATCTCGACAAAGTAGTGACGAGGCTAGGAAACGACAACCAAAACAACCTGTGCAATTAATAATATTCGGAGGCATAATAATAACACGAGTAAACAACTAAGTATAAAGAAAAGGGGATCATGCTGGGGGAAAGAAATATCAAATAAAGGAAATAATGAAATAAGATAACAATTCAATATCAACTTGAACAACATGTAATAATATCACAGAGAAGACAGTGCACGGCATCACCCTTCGTGCTTTTACTCTCATCCTCACCAAATAATAAATGCAAGTGCACGACATCACCCTTTGTGCTTTTACTCTCTTCCTCACAATAATCAATAGAAACGGCACGACATCACCTTCGTGCTTTTAATATCATAATATGGCACGGCATCTCCCTTCGTGCTTTACACTCTCATCCTCACAATAATCAATACACGACATCAACCTTCGTGCTTTACACTCTTCCTCACAATAATCAATACACGACATCACCCTTCGTTCTTTACACTGTTCCTCACCCAAACAATATTAATAACAAAAGTCCGGCAAGGAAAAATCAACAATATGAACCATAATAATAAATCATAACACCCCGGCAAGGGAACAACAGTAGAAATATCACCATTCCGGCAAGAGACACAACTATAACCAATCTCACTCAAGTACATATCTTCACATAAAGTTTCTCAACCGAAACCAATACTCAACAATATTCATTACCAAGAATTTCCACCAAAATGAATAACCACAAAGTGAAATTCAAGCTATAACACAGTAAACATCAATGAAAATCACATAACTCATAATATCCAACTCACGGGCATTCTTGGCACCAACGTATAGGTACTCGTCACCTCACCTATACGTTGAACATGAAATTAACACATAGCAAATAAGACTCAACACCTATTCCCTCAAGCTAAGGTTAGGCCAAACACTTACCTCGATTTCCACGACCAAAATCATGCCTCAATCACCGCTTTCCCTTTTGAATTTGACTCCAAATCAATTTTATCTAGACATAATTGACTTAATAACATCAATAAATGCTAAACAATTCAATTCCAATGCTTAATTATAGGTTTTCTAGCATTCTTCCCAAAAAGTCAAAAATCGATCCCGGGCCCGCTTGGTCAAAATACGAGGTTCGGACTAAACCCGATCACCCATTCACCCACGATCCCGAATATGTAATTAGTTCCGAAATTCGACCCCAAAACGAGGTCTAAATTTTAATTATTCAAAAAGCTCTAACTCTACCCAAATCCCTAATTTTCTACCCTTAAGAACATGATTTAGGCCTAAAAATCTAATGGGTGTTAATGGAATTTGAATAAAAGTCTAAGAATACATACCTATAATTTTATGGTGAAGTTCCCTTTCAAAAATCGCCAAATTTTGAGTTTAGGTGAAGAACTTATGAAGTTTTGATATATTCCCGTAATACTACTATTTTTAAAAGACTGGGCAAAATTTGCCTTATGCGTTCGCATAGGCTGCCCTCCCCTACCCTTTGCGTTCGCATCCGAAGGGGCGCGTTCGCATAACTTTAACACTGCCCAGACCCCAGACCCCTCAATACTCTATGCGTTCGCGACTACCCGGTTGCGTTCGCGTAGAGTAAATTTCCTATGCTCCGCGTTCGCCCCTGGTCCTATGCATTCGCACAATGTTACCCAGCCCCCTTTCCCCGCGTGTGCATTGCGTTCGCATGGATCCCCATGCGTTCGCATAGGATAAATATCCTGGACACCAGCAACAGTCAAAAGACACCAGATTTTCTAAGTTAAAATCACCCCGACGCCTATCCGAAACTCACCCGAACCCTCGGGGATCCAAACCAAATATGTACACAACCTCAAAAATATCTTACGGACTTACTCGTGCGATCAAATCGCCAAAATAACATCTGAAACAATGAATTTAGCATCAAAATCAAAGAAAATCTCCAAAACTTCCAAGTATCAAATTTTACAACTACGGGTCCGAATCACATCAAACGACTTCCGTTTCTTACCAAATTTTGCAGACATATCACAAATATCATATTGAACCTGTACTAGGCTCCGAAACTAAAATACGGGCCCGATACCATAAATTTCAAATATAATCAAATTTCAAAAATCCTTTATATTTTCAGAAATAATTTCTTTCAAAAATTCATTTCTCGGGCTTGGGACCTCAGAATTCGATTCCGGGCATACGCCCAAGTCCCATATTTTCCTACGGACCCTCCGGGACCGTCAAATCATGGCTCCGGATCCGTTTTTCCAAAATGCTGACCGAAGTCAACTTAAATCAAAATTTTAAGGCAAAAACTGGCATTTCTCAGTTTTTCACATAAAGGCTTCCCGGCTATATGCCCAGGCTGCGCACGCAAGATGAGGTGAGATAAAAGGAGGTTTTCAAGGCCTCGAAACACCGTTTTGACATAAAAATAAGGGATAATTTTTTGGGTCATCACACTAGGTTCGACCTAACCCGTAACTAAAAGGCTAGCTCCGCCTCTGAGAACAAAACAATCATCATTTACATGTCGATCTGATTTTCTTTTATTGGGTTAAAGTTTATACAACATATTAATTTTTTTGCTTTCTAAATTCTTCGATTACCAATGAACTAGGAGATGGTAATAAATTTTAACAACGCAATCATCACCTACGTATTACTAATGAATGGTAACTTTTGTGGTGAAGTATTGTTGGGGGTGTGATGCGGTTGGGGTAAAGGGGGTGGGAAAGGTAGGTAAAATAAGTGAGGGGGCATGTAAAAATAATTGAGGGTGGTTTTGGAGGACACGTGTTATGATGTGAATTTTTCGAAGAAAAACAAAAGGCCAAAACGGAGCTGTAAGTCGATAAGGGTATCAGTGGACTACTTTTTTAACGGTAAGGTTATACGTGACCTCATTTTCAAACGGAGGGTACAGATAAGCCATTTCGAAGACCACTAAGACAATTTTGAGCCTTTTCCCTATATATATTAACCACCTGCAGTAATTGAAGAATTATTTTCAAGAAAGTGCATTAACTGACTCTGTTGAGTCAGCGTCGATCTCCAAGAGAATGAGGTTACGTTCATGCGCCACTTGCAATCCATATCTCAGTGCTGTGCCAATAATTCTGCATGAGTGTGACTCTGAACTTGATTGCAACCATAAAATCCCAACACCGGCCATTCACCTTGTGCAATTTCTAACAACTCTTTCAAATCCACTTCTTCTATCGCTTTCTTTAGAAGATAGAAGAACCATGTGTATTTAATTTGTAATGTTTTATTAAAGTAGGATGCCATTTGACCATCTATTTTCTCATTCATACAAAGAGTATCATTTGTGTTTACGCGTAAGATACCTTCCTCTGTTTCAGACCAATGGGAAATCCCTTATGTTATCATTTCCTCGTCTACAAAGATATACCCAGACAACTTTTCATATATAACTGACAGATACTTTTAATCTTACATACTCTTCTTTCGCACTTGCTTTTCTTATTCTCTATTGTTCTCTGATATCTAATCCTCTTGCATTCTTGTTCTTTAGAGATTTGAGATTCTCAATTTTTAATTAAGCAAGACTCGTCAGGAATTAAGTTATATATACAAACAGATACAATGATTTTCTTACATTATTAGTTTTTTAATCTTGTTATAACAAATTAGTGACCAATATATCAATGCTATTAGATTGAGTTAACCACAATAACCTTTTAAGTTACTTGCAATTACCCTTTGAAGAAATATACGTCAAAAGATTAACTAACGAGAAAAAGAAAAATAAAAGGATCGGAGAGGGGGAATAATGAGAAATTTCCAAGACTTTTATCGGTACCAGTAGATATATACTTAGAGCAAGTGAAATACAAATTTGTTTTTATTCCTTTACTTTGATGACATGATTGCATTATCACTTGCTTTACCCTCGTTTACTTCGCTACATTCTACTAAATAAAATCTTCAATTCATTTAATCAGGCCACCTTACTGAAGAAAATAAGCAAACAACCAGTGAGACAGAGAACAAATTAAAACAAGCTGACTAATTCTTTTACTTTTACAAGGGTCTGCCTCAGACAACTTTTCTCCTTCTATACACATAGCTAGCCTTCTTTTGCATTTACTTTTCTTATTCTCTTGTATTTAATCCTTTCGGAATCTCTTGTGCAGTTCAGCTTTCTTTATAGTATGTTAATTTTAAATGTTATTTCAAAAGATTAACATAAGAGGAGAAGAGAAGAAGTGAACGAAAACATGCATGAGCAAGTACAAAAGCACAATAATTTGTTCTTTTAAACGTTGTTTATCAGGCAATAGACCTACAAGAGCTGGCTTTGTCCTTTCCCTTATGCCTTGCCAATGCACAAAGTTAAGAAATGTATACCAACCTTCCATAAGAAGCAAAACCATTTATATTAATTATATATTATCTGATTTTTTTAACCAAAATTATGCTAGATTTCTATATATAATGACCAAATCATACACCAAAATGTCAAAATAAAAAAACAATAAGAATCTAACTGGATCTTTCTCTTCAGCTACAAACCCATTTTTCTGCATCTTAGAAGTCATGGATCCTGTAACATACCAGTATTATCGACCGGCTTCAAGGATAACAATTTTTGCACACTTGTTTGGTCTTTTAGCTTTGATTCTTATGCTTGTTTGGTTGCTTCATTATCGTGAAGGCGTTAATCTCTTTTCGTACTATCCAAATCAGATATTTAATGTATGTATATACCTTGATATATTCAGTTAATTAATGATGTCAGAGACTTTACTATTGTTAAATGTCAATGTTACTTTCTGCAGGTTCACCCACTTTTAATGTTCTTGGGGATGATTTTCTTGTCTGGCCAAGGTATGCAGTTCGTATTCTCCATGCACCTCCTCCCCTAATATATGAACAAAAAAGAAACAACAGAAATAGGTTTACTATTATGTACTTTGAATTGCTGGTGGGTCGAAAATTCATAGTTTATTAACAGTTTCTTTGCAGCAAACAATATATACCCTGTGGACTCAAACGAGAATAATATACTACGGAGTAATAAACATTACTCCTACACAGTAATTATTTATTTTTTAATGAGTCGCTTACAAAATAAACTAATTTGTGCTTAGAAATGATCAGTCTCCACATTAACAAATACTCCATTTGTTCCACTTTTACGTGGCACTGTTAAACAAGGTTTTGTTTGACCACGTTTTTTGCAAAAACTTTTTAAATGCATTACATTATTAATTATTGTGACTTATAATAAATTTTATTTGAAAATTTTATGCCCGAATTTACATTAAAAAGGGAAGGTTAATTGATCATCTTCATATTTAGAAAAGGTTCACGTAGGAGTACGTAATAGAGATGAATTGTTTTTAATATAATTATGACATGTTTTGTATGAGCAGCACTGATGGCATACAAGACAGTGAAAGCAGATAGGAAAGTGCAGAAAGCGGCACATTTTCTACTACATTTAGCTGCAATTTGTCTTGGGATCGTTGGGATACATGCTGCTTTCAAGTACCACGATAGAAGGAATTTAAGAGACATGTATAGCTTCCACTCCTGGATAGGCATTGCCACTATCTGCCTATACATTTTGCAGGTATATATTTATCAACTATATATATATTATTCTCCATATTCTTGTTATTGTTTCTCTTTCCATCAAGAATAATTAATTAGGTTTTATTATCATCATTTGTTGTTCGGTTAAATTCATTTTATCTTTACCTTTTAAACCTTTAAATGAGTATCTCAACTTCTCAGATGAGTTTCAATTGAATTTGTTACCGATTACAAATCTTTTTAGATATTTCATCAAAATAAAACTCAACAGTAGATCACTATAATTTTTAGGGTTATTTTTTTCTATTCAAATTATAATAGAAGACTATGTTAAACCATTTCCTCGTTGATTGGTTTAGAGCTAACTTGAGATCAGTTATTGTCCTGACCCATCTTATAGGCCCTCCAGCCCCATGCATGTGATGAGTATTAATTTTGATCAAAAAAGAAACTTTGTTCATTTTTTTTCCCCTATGTTTATTCTTATTATAATTTTGCAGTGGTTGGTTGGGCTGTGTATGTACATGTTACCATACACAAGAAAAGAAACAAGGGAAGTGAATCTTCCATGGCACATATCAGGTGGTAGAGCAATCTTTTACATGACAATTTGTGCAGCGTTGACTGGATTAATGCAGAAAATCACATTGATGCAGCTCCAATTATTTTCTGGAGAATCAGTTTTGATCAACTTCCTTGCAATATTCATCCTCCTTTTTGGAATCTCCGTTGATATTTCAGTTGCTCTTGCACGTTATGCATAATTATTTCCCAAAAATAAATCTCCTATTATCTGTCAATTAATAAACTATTTTACACACAGAGGAGTGCCATATTGATTGACAGATTTTCCTGTTTAATTTATTCATTTTTTTGCTTTGGAATTGTGGAAATTGTAACTGAAGTTTATTTTAATAAAATATTGTCTTTTTTTTTTCTGCTGTAACGCTACTTACGAATTACGATTGCACTCATGTCCTTAATTAGATAAATTGTAAGTACTTAATATGATAAAATAAAATGATTTAGGGATGACGAAGATTTGTCAGAATCTTCTACGTAAACGAAGTAAGAATCTTCTATTCAGGAGAATATCAAATAGAACAGGGAAAAAGTCTAAAATAGCCCCTTCACTGAACTATATTGTTTACTTCTGCCATCTATTATTATTTGTCCATTATTCTAACCCCTATCGTTAATGAACTTAAAATATTTGCCTCTAACCCTAACAGATCAACACTGTGGCAACTGACCCACTTCATTTTTTCCATGTCAGTTGCCAAGTCGTGCTACCCCATCAAATTAAAATCCAACACGCTGAGGTGAGGGCCAAGGTCATGAGACATGGCGCGGTAAAGTTTACCCATGTGGGATGTTTAAACCCGACGAAATCAATAGATGCATGATATGTGTGTGAACAAAGTCCCTCGTGGAAAGTAAGAAAAAAGAAAAGAAAATACTTATAAGGAGTTAGATACTCTTAGTGATATGATACTTATTGGGAAAAACTATGCGAGCATGGCTGTGATGACCCAATGGGTCATTTTATGAATTTAGACTCCGTTCTATGTTTAATAGCCATAAAAAGACTAATTTTAAATACCTCAATTTGCGTGCGCAGTCCGGGCATGAAACCGAAAAGCTTTTATGTGAAAATATGAGAAATAATAATTTCTAGAGTTAAAATTTGATTATAATTGACTTTGGTCAATATTTTGAGTAAACGGACCCGGATCTATGTTCCGACGATCCTGGGAGGTCCGCAGTAAAATATGGGACTCGGACTTATGCCTGAAAATGAATTCCAAGGTCCCAAGCCTTAGAAATTAATTTTTTGAAAGATATTGTTTTGCTGAAATAATTATGAAATAAAGAAAAGAATTAATGTGTGAAATCGTTGGTATCGGTCCTGTATTTTAGCTCCGGAGCTCGATATAGGTTTGTTATGATATTTAAGCCTTGCCCGTGAAATTTGATAAAAAACGGAGTTCGTTTGACGTGATTCGGACATCCGGTTGAAACGTTATGAACTTTAAGTGTTCTTGATGAAAATGATGAGTTTTGAGGTTTTATTCATGATTTTACATGTTATTTTCATGATTTGATCGCACGAGCAAGTCCGTATGATATTTTTAGACTTACGTGCATGATTTGTTTAGAGCCCTGAGGGCTCGGGTGAGTTTCGGATAGGCGTCAGAGTGTTTTTGGACTTAGAAATATGGTGTATATGCTGTTTTCTGGTGTCCAAACTTTTACTCTATGCGAACGCGTGGTAACCCACGTGAACGCACTGAACAAACGGGGATGAGGGGCTGGTATACACTATGCGAATGCACTGACTGGGAAGCGAACACGGAGCTTTGGGTATGTTGCTCTATGCGAATGCACTGCCCAAGGGGGGGCTGGGGGATGGGTTAGCCTATACGCTGTGCGAACGCGGCCAATGGCTCGAGAACGCATAGAGTACCTGTCCAGTCTTTTAAAAACAGTGTAAAAACGGGCAGAACCCTTTCTTCTTCATATTTTCGAACCCCATAGCCCTATGAACGAATTTCTTTACCAAAGTTCATCCCCAAGTCATAGGTAATAAATTCCAAACTTTACTCTTTCAATTCCTTATTGTTTTTCATCACTTGTAAATAAAAAACTAAGAACTTTCATGGTAAAAATTGAGGGTTTGGGTAGAATTAGGGAATTTTGTAAAAATTAAATTTTTACATAGAATTGAGGTCGGATTTTGAAACTAATTATATATTTAGGTTCGTGGGTGAATGGGTAAACGTAATTTGGTCTGAACCCCGAGTTTAGACCAAGCAGGCCCGGGGTCGGGATTTCACTTTTTTTTAGAAAACTTAGGAAAAATTATAATTTTCAATAAAGTTGGTTCCTTTAGCCTTAATTAATGATATTGAGTTAATTATGATTAGATTCGAGCAAGTTAGAACAAGATTCTAGAGGAAAAGCAGTAATTGAGCAGTGAGTGGCCTACAAAACTGAGGTAAGTGCTTGGTTTAACCTTGACTTGAGGGAATAGGAATCCCCAACTTATTTGTTATTTGAATTAGCATGTGTGTGGTGTATAAGTGATGTGACGAGTATCTATGCACCACCAAATTGTCTGTCAAACATGATCCCTTCCCCGTTTTAAATTTAATTGATTCTTGACTTAATTGTTCTACGTTCATTATTGTTTCTATGACTACCTGGCCTTATTACTTTGTTGTTATATATTGTTATGATTATTTTGGAAGAGTATTGGTTGTTTATCCGGTTTCCTTGTGGTACAGAAAGGTTGAGCAGTTTGGCATTGTTTTACGAGATGCACACACACACACACACACACACACACACACACACACACACACACACACACACACACACACACACACACACACACACACACACACACACACACACACACACACACACACACACACACACACACACACACACACACACACACACACACACACACACACACACACACACACACACACACACACACACACACACACACACACACACACACACACACACACACACNGATTGTGATATGGATGGAGAAATTGATTGTGATAAGGGGGCAAAATTGATTGTGATAAGGGTGGAGAAATTGATTGTGATAAGGGTGAATAAATGATTGTGATAAGCGTGGACATGTGAGATCGGATTGCACGCCGCAACAAGACAGTGATAAGGGTGAATATTTATGTTTCACTGATTTTAATCACAAAGATTTGGAAATTCTTATTTTACTCTACGGGTTTTCTTATATTTCGTACATGTGGTTATTTTAAAGTAAAACTTGAAAACTTGGAAATTTATTGGAGTATTGGTTATAGCCGAGACCTGGAAAGGGCGACTGAGTTATTTTAAATTGTTGNAGAATTGAGGTCGGATTTTGAAACTAATTATATATTTAGGTTCGTGGGTGAATGGGTAAACGTAATTTGGTCTGAACCCCGAGTTTAGACCAAGCAGGCCCGGGGTCGGGATTTCACTTTTTTTTAGAAAACTTAGGAAAAATTATAATTTTCAATAAAGTTGGTTCCTTTAGCCTTAATTAATGATATTGAGTTAATTATGATTAGATTCGAGCAAGTTAGAACAAGATTCTAGAGGAAAAGCAGTAATTGAGCAGTGAGTGGCCTACAAAACTGAGGTAAGTGCTTGGTTTAACCTTGACTTGAGGGAATAGGAATCCCCAACTTATTTGTTATTTGAATTAGCATGTGTGTGGTGTATAAGTGATGTGACGAGTATCTATGCACCACCAAATTGTCTGTCAAACATGATCCCTTCCCCGTTTTAAATTTAATTGATTCTTGACTTAATTGTTCTACGTTCATTATTGTTTCTATGACTACCTGGCCTTATTACTTTGTTGTTATATATTGTTATGATTATTTTGGAAGAGTATTGGTTGTTTATCCGGTTTCCTTGTGGTACAGAAAGGTTGAGCAGTTTGGCATTGTTTTACGAGATGCACACACACACACACACACACACACACACACACACACACACACACACACACACACA
>ML249723.1:12423-30172 GCA_005239495.1 Nicotiana undulata
ATATATATATATATATATATATTCTCCTGTTGGTTTCATTTTTGTGATAATATTGATGAGTTTATGAGAAGTATAGTTTTCTGTTTATAAATGTTGTGATAAAAGTGTTGTGAAAGGCTTGGAACGAATTGTGAAAGTTTTTGATAAACAAATAAAAATTGATTGTGATATGGATGGAGAAATTGATTGTGATAAGGGGGCAAAATTGATTGTGATAAGGGTGGAGAAATTGATTGTGATAAGGGTGAATAAATGATTGTGATAAGCGTGGACATGTGAGATCGGATTGCACGCCGCAACAAGACAGTGATAAGGGTGAATATTTATGTTTCACTGATTTTAATCACAAAGATTTGGAAATTCTTATTTTACTCTACGGGTTTTCTTATATTTCGTACATGTGGTTATTTTAAAGTAAAACTTGAAAACTTGGAAATTTATTGGAGTATTGGTTATAGCCGAGACCTGGAAAGGGCGACTGAGTTATTTTAAATTGTTGTTGCAGTTGCTATTATTTATTTGTTTTAGGCTTCTTTCTTCTGTTATTATTTATAATTGTCACAAGTCATATTGTTAATGCCCCGCTGTAGCCTCATCACTACTTTGTCGAGGTTAGGCTCGGCACTTACTCAATACATGGGGTCGGTTGTAATGATACTACACTCTGCACTCTTTTGTGCAGATCCAGGTACCGGCCAATAGTAGAGATATTTAGAGCGGCTATTCATTTATTAGGAGACACGAGGTATATCTGTCGGCGTTCGCAGACCCCGAGAGTCTTCTCTTATTTTCATAAATGCTGTTTTATTATATTCAGAACAATTACACTATTTCTTTCAGCCGAGTATTTGTAGTATTCTATAGTAGTTCGTGAATTGTGGCACCAAATCCTAGGGTAGTCTTAGAGTTATTTATATAATTAGTTCGTGGTTCGGTTTATTTTATTGTTTATTATTTTATATTTGGAATTATTCATTGAAAGCCATTAGATTTTAATTTTAAAATTTGTTTTATCCTGTTTAAATGGTTAATTAAGGGAAATAGTTAAGCGAACTCTAACATTGACTGGCCTAGCAAGTGTGGTATTAGGCGCCATCACGATCCCTAAGGTTGGGAATTTGGGTCGTGACAAGTTTGTATCAGAGCACTAGGTTGCTTAGGTCTCACAATTCACGAACAAGCTTAGTAGAGTCTGAAGGATCGGTATGGAGACGTCTATACTTATCTTCGGAGGCTATTGAGTTAGTAAACAACTTCATTTTTATTTCTACTCTATCGTGCGATTCTTGTTTCTCAAATACTGATTGGATTCTTCTATTCTCTCGCAGATGGAGAGAACATGTGCTTCATCTTTCGCTGACCAGCATTCTGGTCCTCTAGCAGCAGCAGCTCCTACTAGGGGCAGAGGCCGAGGCCACGTCAGAGGCCGAGGCAGGGGCAGGACACAACATGTTGCCCACACAGCAGCCCCAGCTATGGAGCCCCAGATTGAGATTAATGCGGGGGTTCCATCTTAGACTGTTCCAGCGGACCAGCTCAGGTTCCTGGGGCGTTTATTGCTACCCCGGTTCTTCAGGATGCTTTGGTCCGTTTATAGGGCTGGATGGAGAGTGTGGCCCAGACGGGAACATTCCCTGTTGTAGCAACCATATCTCAGGCTGGAGGAGGGGTCCAAACTCCTGCTACCCGCACACCAGTTCAGACTACTCCTCCGGTTCATACCTCAGTAGCCAATCCAGTTGGGATAATTCCGCTAGTTGCAGCAGTGCCGCCCGTTAATGGGGCATCTATGTCTACTAACGCTTTATGGAGATTGGACAGGTTCATTAAGTTATTTCCTGTTCATTTCAGTGGTGCTACTTCAGAGGATCCTCGGGAATATTTGGACAATTGTCATGAGGTTCTGCGTAATATAGGTATTTTGGAGACCAATGGGGTCGAATTTGCGGCTTTTAAGATGACTGGTTCCTCCAAGAAATGGTGGAGAGACTATTTGTTGACTAGTCCAGTTGGATCACCTGCTCTGACTTGGGATTAATTCTCTTATCTCTTTTTGGAGAAGTTCTTGCATGTTACTACCCGATAGGAGAAGCCTCGTCAGTTTGAGCGACTTCAGCAGGGCAGTATGACTGTGACCCAATATGAGACTCGTTTTGCAGATTTGGCTAGACATGCTATTCTCTTATTGCCCACAGAGAGAGAGAGAGAGAGAGAGAGGGTCAGACGGTTTATTGATGGCCTTGATCAGCCCATTAGGTTTCAGATTGCCAAGGAGACAGGGACCCAGATTGCTTTACAGAATACAACTAATATAGCTAGGAGGATTGAATCAGTTCTTGGGATGGGAGGTCCGGGGTCAGACAAGAGACATCGCCATTCCGGTGGTTTCAGTGGTGCCTCATCTGGAGGCGAGACTTCATTTAGCAGAGGCCATTCTTCCAGACCATTTCATTCAGCACTACAGGCTTCACATGGTACTTCGGTTGGTCGTGGTTCTTATCTGCCTCCTTCTACTCAGCCATACATTGCCCTTTCAGCTCCTATTAGAGCACCTCCTCCGCAGAGTATTCCGCTTCATCAACCTATTCGTCCGGGTCATCATACTCTTCAGCAGGGGTGTTTCGAGTGTGGTGAATATGGGCATGTCCGGAGGACTTGTCCGAATTATGCAGGTAATCAGTTTCAGCAGCAGGGTTCTCGTGCTATAGTTCCGGCACAAGTTCCAGTACCACCTGCCTAGCCAGCAAGGGGTAGGGGTCCTGTAGTTAGAGGTAGAGGCCAGAATTTTAGAGGTGGAGGTCAGCCCACTAGAGGTGGAGTTCCTCCCAGAGTTGTGGTTCAGGGTGGCGGGGCCCATCCCGACTATATGCATTTCTAGCTAGGCTTGAGGCAGAGTCCTCCGACACTGTTATTACAGGTATCATCTCAGTCTGTGATAGAGTTGCTTCAGTTTTGTTTTATCCGGGGTCTACTTATTCGTATGTTTCATCCTATTTTGCCTCGTATTTGAATGCGCCTCGTGATCCCTTGAGTTTTCCTGTTTGTGTGTCTACACCAGTGGGGGATGCTATTGTGGTAGATCGTGTGTATCATTCGTGCATGGTAGTCATTGAAAGTCTTGAAACTAGTGTGGATATTTTACTTTTAGACATGGTTGATTTTGATGTTTTATTGGGCATGGATTGGTTGTCGCCCTATTATGTCATCTTGGATTGTCACGCCAAGACAGTTACTTTAGCATTGCCGGGGTTGCCTCGACTAGAATTGAAAGGGACTCCTGGTCATTCTCCCAGTCGGGTAATTTCATATTTTAAGGCTCGCTGCATGGTGGACAAGGGGTGTTTGGCTTATTTGGCTCATATTCGTGATTCCAATGCCGAGGTTTCTTCCATAGAGTCAGTTCCTATTGTTCGTGAGTTTCCCGAAGTATTTCCTGCAGACTTGCCAGGTATGCCACCCGACAGGGATATTGATTTCTATATTGATGTGGCTCCGGGCACTCAGCCTATTTCCGTTCTTCCATATAGGATGGCCCCACCAGAATTGAAAGAGTTGAAAGAGCAGTTGCAAGATTTGCTAGATAAGGGTCATCAGACCTAGTGTCTCGCCTTGGGGTGCACCAGTTTTGTTTGTGAAGAAGAAAGATGGGTCGATGAGGATGTGTATAGATTACCGGCAGCTGAATAAAGTTACTACCAAGAATAAGTATCCGTTGCCGAGAATTGATGACCTATTTGATCAGCTTCAAGGTGCTAGGGTATTTTTTGAAAATTGATATGAGGTCGAGCTATCATCAACTGAAGATTAGGGTGTCCGATGTTCCTAAGACAACCTTTCGGACGAGGTATGGGCATTATGAATTTTTGGTTATGTCTTTTGGGCTGACTAATGCTCCAGCAACCTTTATGGATTTGATGAATCAGGTTTTCAAACCCCATCTGGACTCTTTCGTGATCGTGTTCATTGATGACATTCTTATATACTCCTGCAGCCGGGAAGAGCATGAGCAACACCTCTGTATAGCACTCCAGACTTTGAGAGATAATCAGTTGTATGTCAAGTTTTCTAAATGTGAGTTTCGTTAAATTCAATAGCCTTTTTGGGTCATATTATGTTAGCGGAAGGTATTTAGGTTGATCCTAAGAAGATAAAGGCAGTCAGGGACTGACCTAGACCCACTACAACTACGAATATTAGGCGTTTCCTAGGTTTGGCATGTTACTACCGTCATTTTGTGGAGGGGTTCTCATCCATAGCAGCCCCAATAACTAAATTGACCCAGAAAGGTGCCCCATTTAAATGGTTAGATGAGTGCGAGGTGAGCTTTCAGAAGCTCAAGACAACCTTGACTTCAGCACCGGTGTTGGTGTTACCATCAGATTCAGGTTCTTTCACGGTGTATTGTGATGCTTCCCGAGCTGGCCATAGAGCAGTGTTGATGTAGGATGGAAGGGTGATTGCATGTGCGTCTCGTCAGTTGAAATTCCATGAGAAGAATTATCCTATTCATGACTTAGAGTTGGTAGCCATTGTTCATACCTTGAAAATTTGGAGGCACTATCTTTATGATGTGGCGTGTGAGGTTTTTACTGACCATCACAATCTCCAGTACTTATTCAAGAAGAAGGATTTTAATTTGAGGCAGCTGAGATGGTTAGAGTTACTGAAGGATTATGATTTCACCATATTATATCATCCAGGGAAGGCCAACGTGGTGGCCGATGCATTGAGTAGGAAGGCGGTGAGTATGGGCAAACTTGCGTATATTTCGGTGGGTGAGAGAGCGTTAGCTTCAGACATTCAGACATTCGCTAATCAATTCGTGAGGTGGGATATTTCGCCCAACAATGTTCTAGCTTGTACAGTCGCTCAGTCTTCTCTAATTGAGCGTATCCGGGAGCGGCAGGATGATGACCCGCATTTGATGGTCCTTAGGGACACAGTTCGGCACGGTGGTGCCAAGGAGGTTACAGTTGGTGATGATGGCGTTTTGAGGATGCACGGTCGGTTATTTATGACTAATGTTGATGGCCTTCGTGAGTTGATCCTTCAGGAGGCTCACAATTCTAAGTACTCGATTCACCCAGGTGCAGCCAAAATGTACCAAGACTTGAGGCAGCATTATTGGTGGAGAAGGATGAAGAATGACATTGTTGCGTATGTGGCTCGTTGCTTAAATTTTCAGCAGGTAAAATATAAGCATCAGAGACCTGGTGGTTTGCTTCAGCAGATAGAGATTCCTGAGTGGAAGTGGGAGTGTATCACTATGGACTTCGTTGTGAGACTCCCACGGACTCAAAGTAAATTTGACGCAATTTGGGTTATTATAGATAGGCTGACTAAATCAACACATTTCATCCTGTGGCATGTACTTATACTTCAGTGCGGCTGGCTGAGTTATATATTCGAGAGATTATTCGCCTTCTTGGTGTGCCCGTGTCTATCAGTTACAATCAGGGTACACTGTTCACTTCACACTTTTGGAGGGCGGTTCAATGTGAGTTGGGTACCCGAGTAGAGTTAAGTACGACATTTTACCCTCAGACTGACGGACAGTCTGAGCGTACCATTTAGATATTGGAGGATGTGCTCCGCGCTTATCTTATTGACTTTGGAGTTTCATGGGATCAGCTCTTGCCGTTAGCGGAGTTTGCTTACAATAATAGCTATCATTCGAGCATTCAGATGACCCCTTATGAGGCATTATATGGTAGATGGTGCAGATCGCCAGTTGGATGGTTTGAGTCGGGAGAGGCTCGGTTACTGGGTAGAGACTTAGTTTAGGAGGCCTTGGATAAGGTCAAGATTATTCAGGAGAGACTTCGTGTAGCTCAGTCTAGGCAAAAGCGTTATGCCGATCGTAAGGTTCTTGATGTGGAATTCATGGTGGGAGAGAGAATAATTCTTTATGTGTCGCCCATGAAGGGTGTTATGAGGTTTGGAAAGAAGGGTAAGTTGAGCCCTTGGTATATCGGGCCATTTCAGATTCTTGATAGAGTTGGGGGAGGTAGCTTACAGACTCGCGTTGCCTCCAGGGTTATCCTCAGTTCATTCGGTATTCCACGTGTCTATGCTCCGGAAATATCATGGTGACCGGTCCCACGTGTTAGATTTCAGATCTGTCTAATTGGACAAAGACCTAACTTATGAGGAGGAGCCGGTAGCCATTTTAGACTGGCAGGTTCGTGAGTTGAGATCTAAGAGTTATCCTTCAGTTCGAGTGCAGTGGAGAGGCCAGCCCATTGAGAAAGCTACTTGGGAGTTCGAGTCAGACATGCTAGGTAGATATCCACACTTATTCGCCATTTCAGGTAAATTTCTATGTCCGTTCGAGGACGAACGTTTGTTTTAGAGGTGGATATTGTGATGACCAAGGAGTAATTTTATGAAATTAGACTCCGTTCTATGCTTAATATCCATAAAAAGACTAATTTAAAATACCTCAATTTGCGTGCACATTCCGGGCGTGAAACCGGAAAGCTTTTATGTGAAAATATGAGAAATAGTAATTTCTAGAGTTAAAATTTGATTATAGTTGACTTTGGTCAACATTTTGAGTAAACGGATCCGGATATGTGTTTCGACAATCTCGGGAGGTCCGCAGTAAAATATGGGACTCGGGCGTATGCCCAGAAATGAATTCCGAGGTCCCATGCCTTGAAAATTAATTTTTTGAAAGAAATTATTTTGCTGAAATAATTATGAAATAAGAAAAATAATTAATGTGTGAAACCGTTGGTATCGGGCCGGTATTTTGGTTTCGGAGCTCGATACAGGTTTGTTATGATATTTAAGCCTTGCCTGTGAAATTTGGTGAAAAACGGAGTTCGTTTGGCGTGATTCAGACATCCGATTGAAAAGTTATGAACTTTAAGTGTTCTTGATGAAAATGATAATTTTTGAGGTTTAATTCATGATTTTACATGTTAGTTTCATGATTTGATCGCACGAGCAAGTCCATATGATGTTTTTAGACTTGCGTGCATGATTTGTTTAAAGCCCCGAGGGCTCGGCTGAGTTTCGAATAGGCGTCGGAGTATTTTTGCACTTAGAAATATGGTGTATCTGCAGTTTTATGGTGTCTAGACTTGTACTCTATGTGAACGCGTGGTAACCCACGTGAACGCACTGAACAAACGGGGAAGGGGAATGGTATACACTATGCGAACGCACTGACTGGGACGCGAACACGGAGCTTTGGGTATGTTGCTCCACGCGAACACGTCTAAGTCCACGCGAACGCACTGCCCAGGGGGGGGGGGGCTGGGGAATGGGTTAGCCTATACGCTGTGCGAACACGGCCAATGGCTCACGAACACATAGACCTGGGGAAATAAGCCTATGCGAATGCATAGAGTACCTGTCCAGTCTTTTAAAAAAAAGTGTAAAAATGGACAGAACCCTTTCTTCTTCATATTTTCGAACCCCACAGCCCTAGGAACTAATTTCTTCACCTAAGTTAATCCCCAAGTCATAGGTAACTAATTCTAAACTTTACTCTTTCAATTCCTTATTGTTTTTCATCACTTGTAAAATCAAATATTAAGAAGTTTCAAGGTAAAAATTGAGGGTTTGGGTAGAATTAGGAAATTTTGTAAAAATCAAATTTTTACATTGAATTGAGGTCGGATTTCGAAACTAATTGTATATTAGGGTTTGTGGGTGAATGGGTAAACGTAATTTGGTCCGAACCTCGAGTTTAGACCAAGCGGGCCAGGGGTCGGGTTTTCACTTTTTTTGAGAGAACTTAGGAAAAATTGTAATTTTCAATAACGTTAGTTCCTTTAGCCTTAATTAACGATATTGAGTTAATTATGATTAGATTCGAGCAAGTTATAACAAGATTCTAGAGGAAAAGCAGTAATTGACTAGTGGGTGGCCTACGAAATTGAGGTAAGTGCTTGGTTTAACCTTGACTTGAGGGAATAGGAATCCCCAACTTATTTGTTATGTGAATTAGCATGTGTATGGTGTATAGGTGAGGTGGCGAGTATCTATGCACCACCAAATTGTCTGTCAAACATGATCCCTTCCCCGTTTTTAATTTAATTGATTCTTGTCTTAATTGTTCATCGTTCATAATTGTTTCTATGACTACTTGGCCTTATTACTTTGTTGGAAAATATTGTTATAATTATTTTGGAAGAGTATTGGTTGTTTATCCGGTTCCCTTGTGGTATAGAAATGTTGAGTAGTTTGGCATTATTTTACGAGATGCGCGCGCGCGCGCACACACACACACACACACACACACACACACACACACACACACACACACACACATATATATATATATATATATATATATATATATACATTCTCCTGTTGGTTTCATTTTTGTGATAATATTGATGAGTTTATGAGAAGTATAGTTTTCTGTTTATAAATGTTGTGATAAAAGTGTTGTGAAAGGCTTGGAACGAATTGTGAAAGTTTTTGATAAACAAATAAAAATTAATTGTGATAAGGGTAGATAAATTGATTGTGATAAGTGTGGATAGGTGAGATCGGATTTCACGCCGCAACAAGTCAGTGATAAGGGTGAATAATTATGTTTTACTGATTTTAATTACAAAGATTTGGAAATTCTTGTTTTACTCTACGATTTTTCTTATATTTCGTACATGTGGTTATTTTAAAGTAAAGCTTGGAACTTGGAAATTTATTGGAGTATTGGTTATAGCTGAGACCTGGAAAGGGCGACTGAGTTATTTTAAATTGTTGTTGCAATTGCTAATATTTATTTATTTTAGGTTCTTTCTTGCTTTATTATTTATTATTGTGAGAGGTCATATTGTTAATTCCCCTTCGTAGCCTCATCACTACTTCGTCGAAGTTAGGCTCGACACTTACTCAGTACATGGGGTCAGTTGTACTGATACTACACTCTGCACTATTTTGTGCAGATCCAGGTAACGACCAACAGTAGAGATATTTAGAGCGGCTATTCATTTATTCGGAGACACAAGGTATATCTCCCGGCGTTCGCAGATCCTGAGAGTCTTCTCCTATTTTCATAAAAGATGTTTTATTATATTCAGAACAGTTACACTATTTCTTTCAGCCTAGTATTTGTAGTATTCTGTAGTAGTTCGTGAATTGTGACACCAGACCCCGGGGTAGTCTTAGAGTTATTTATATAATTAGTTCGTGGTTCAGTTTATTTTATTGTATATTATTTAATATTTGGAATTATTCATTGAAATCCATTAGATTAAGTTTAATTTAAAAATTTATTTTCTCCTGTTTAAATGGTTCATTAAGGGAAATAGTTAAGCGAACTCTAACATTGGCTTGCCTAGCAAGTGTGGTGTTAGGCGCCATCATGATCCCTAAGGTTGGGAATTTGGGCCGTGACAATGGCCAAATGCAAATTTTATCTTTCTATGAAGAGGAGTTTTGGATCGTTTTAGCCCAACAACTTATATTAGAGCCAATGGTTTGGCGGAACGAGTATGAAGATGGTGAAGTGTCCCACATAAAAATAAAGAAAAGAAAAAAAGAAGTTGTTGGGCTAAAATGGACCAAAAATACTCTTAACATCGTCTGGTATTGTCCTGCTCACTGTTTTCCCCAAAAGGTATCAAACCGTTTAGGTCCAATTTCTTATAAGCAACTTCTTTTTCTTTTATACTTTCTATGTAGGACTTTGTGCATATAAACTCACAATCTTTCTCATGAACTAAGTTCCACATAGACTAATTTGGAGATTAATTATGTGTCACCAAAATGATCCTAAGTACTTACAGTCATTGGAGCCTTGAGCATAGGCTTTTTAAGTATCTTTGAACGGAGAAGGGTCAAATTTGTCCATCTCATATAAGAAAAGGAATAATTTTATATTTTGTTATACTATATATCTAAAAATATCCCTAATATTGTATTAGTGATTCAAATATACCCTTCCTCCGTTAGAGTTGTCTAAAATGAACAGTCAATCCTACGTGACACTGATATCTTGATATGCTAGACACCATGTGGCATGCCACCCATCACCCAACCCATTTTACCCTTCACCTTCAATTCTTCAAAACTTCCACATATAGTTTAAGGAACAGAGCATTTTGAAGATGTTTTTTCGGCACCACAAATGTTTATCACAAGAGAACCAAATATAATTCCTGAACTATGAATCTTCTAGGAGAACCAGAGCAAGTTTAAAGTAAATAGAAGGGCAAAATTTCACCAAGGAACTTAATAATGGGAACACCTCTAGTTTTTTTTCTTTTTATTTTTTTTGACATTTTTCATTATCCATGTGATTCAGGAAAAGACTGAATCATCTTCCTCATCCCAATGATTTCTCTTTCATGTCCTCCTATCTCAGGATAGGAGGTAATCACATCTGTTCATCTAGTGAGTTTCACAATCAACGGGAACTTGATATTAAAAAGGTTGTTCTTGCACGCCAACTATGCTCTTCACTAAATTTACAAAATTATAAAATATTTTAATGATCGAAGTAAATTTAAAAAATAAATCATCTTTATGCACCTTCTACACCAATAAAAACAAAAACATGTAAACAAACGAAGAACAAAAGCCCCAAGGTTGAATAACAAGCAAATATTTCTTAGTTTACATTAGCAAACTATGGTCATTCTACGCAGAACCTTGCATCAACATTGTAGGTTAGGTGCTAACAGATTTTTTCTGTAAAGGACACCAACATAAGTGTCCTAAAAAACTCTAATCCCATCGGGCTACTCCTTAAGAAAAAGAGAGAGCTTTATACAAGTGAATTCAAGACATTGAAATGCATTTTTCTTGTGTTTTAAGATATTTTCACTAATTATCATCGAACATTTACATATGGGTTGGGGTGATCACGTGGCTGTCTTGGTGGAAAAAATGTATGACACATGAACCATCAACGATGAGACATGTGAGACTTTTAGTTGAGTCAATAAATGAAAAAGAAAAGGTACGGATGAAACACCCACGATGTTTCATCAGAAGAGGTACCGGTCCTGATTGCTGGAATAAAAGAAATAAGCACGAGATGAATGAAGACTGAAAAAGGGGAGGATTCTTGAATCTGTTATAAATATGGAAGGGGAATCGACATTAACTTTGATTATGGGTGATCTTCAGTTATTACTGTAATTAGTACAATTAAATATGGTAACGGGCAATCAAGGCAATTTATGTCATTAACAAGCCATAATTAAGTAGGAAAGCCGTTACAATTATGTGTCCTTATATAAGGACCTATACCTTTTTTTTACAACGGCATCTGAATATTTTTTAATATATGCAATCAGTCTTTTACTTTATTCGATTCAAATGTTCATTCCGCAATTCAGGAGAGATTATCAATCAACACCAAGCTTTCTTTCCTTATTATTTCCATTATTTGTCCTATTCATTGAATTATCAAGAAAGTGAAGTAATTTTGGCTATCAGTAACCCAATGTTTTTCTAATAGTAGCTTTGACCGTAAAATCTGTTTTTTAGTTAAACAAATTGGTTCTGTTGCCGGAAATACTTTAATTTCAAAACCTCATTTTTTAGCTACAAAACATGTCTATTGCTAACAAAACATAGTCAGGTGAATTAACAAGGTGGAACTCAACCACCTTACACACCCACGACTACCTCTCAACATTCACGAGAAAGTTCACCTGAAAGGTCTATTTCACGTACTCATGGGCATCAGGGAGGTGAACAAATTGTTCATGCTTTGAAGCAATTGATTGCACAATACGTAAACGAAGCACTACAAGCTTTTGCGGTGGATTTCCCAATGCTACACAAACTCCTCAATCAGTGAATACCACATTGGAAAATCTGCGTTCAGGACTTGACAATTCTTGAAGTGGAGAAATGGCAAACGAATTTCGAGATGGAGGATCAGGTATACGGAATAATTCTATTTTACAAAGTTTAGTATTAACTTCGCAGAAACAGCTGAAGGAGAAAATGAGTGTATAGAGAAAATACCTGGCGTGCCTCCGGTAATGAAGGGTCTGGGCATCGATAAATATTCACAACAACTCAGGAAGCCAAGTGCAGCACCGCCCAAAAAATGTAAAATGCATGATATCCCTAAATATGATAGGACATCTAACCTTCGGGATCATGTTACTGCATTCACCATAGGGGTAAAAGGAAATAATTTAACAAAGCAGAAAATTGAATCAGTCTTGGTCAAGAAGTTTGGCGAAACTCTCACGAAAGGGGCGTTAACATGGTACTCACTCTTACCTGAAAACTATATTGATTCTTTTGCTGAGCTTGCAAATTTGTTTATAAAAGCACATTCGGGGGCTCAATAAGTTGAAAAAAGAATGGTAGATATATTCAAAGTAAATAGGGAAGTACAGAATTGCTTAGAGAGTTTGTAGATAGATTCCAACGTGAGAGAATATTGTTGCCTTGAGTACCTGATTATTGGGCGGCTATGACATTTGCAAGTAATTTGAATGAGAAGAGTTCAGAAACCACGAGGAGATACAGTTACTCAGCCAAGGGCAGATGAAAAGCTAGGATCTAGACGTTCAAAATCAGAGAGAAGGTTTGGTAAGAATAAGTAAGAGCCTTACATGGGACTTGTAGGGAAAGATTCCCGGGCTAAACAATTAAATGCATGGTTCGATTCAAGATCAAGACAAAACTAGACGAGTTCTTCTTCCTGATTAAAAAAAGAACGGGACATACGAGGCAATGATTCCACCACTCAAGCAAAAAATGGAGATTATAGTTTCAACATCATCACGTATGAATTGGTGGCTGTTCTGAGAGGAATGGGAGACAAGGTACGAAGTCCAAATGAAATGAGGTTGAATCCAAAACAAAGAAACCAAGAATTTTGGTGCGGGTTTCACAATGATCGTGGCCATAGAATGGCAGATTAAAAGCTCTTACAAGGGGAAGTTGAATATCTACTAAAGCAAGGCTATCTCAGTTATCTGTTTAGTGAGAAAGGAAAGCAATCTGAGATGAACAAAAGGCAAGAATCATCGAAGCCTCTATCTCCAAAACGAACGGTAAGCGTCATAACCAGGGGAGAAGAAGTTAATAGGGTAACGTACATGGCTACGAAGAAGACAACAAAGGTTAGCATCTTGGAAGGAGACAACATATTGTTTGATGATGACAACGTGGAAGTCTTGATGATTACTCATAACAATGCACTGGTAATATCTTTACATGTACATGATACTAAAGTCAAACGAGTTTTGATTGACCCAGGCAGCTTAGTGAACATCATTTTACTGAGAGTGGTAAATGAAATGGAAGCGAAAGACAGAATCATACTAAAAGCACGATCATTATCTTTGTTTGATAATTCGAGCGTTGTTACGAAATGGGAAGTTATATTAGCTACATTTGCAGAAAGTGTCATCAAAGACACAATGTTCCAGGTAATAGGTGCGGTCATGGCCTATACTATAATCTTGGGTAGGCCATGGATTCATGATAAGGATGATGTCCCGTCCACGTTGCATCATGTCATCAAATTTCCATCACAGTGGGTGATCCAACAAATCTGGGGAGATCAACAGGCCTCACAAAATATTAATTCAGTGGTGATCCAAATACAACATCCAATGACACATGCAAAATAGAAATTAAAGAATTCAGTTGAGGACAATTCTATTTATACCTCAACTGAAAGTTCATAAGGACAAACTGATATGGATTCAAGACTCGATATGATTCAAGAACCAGAGGAAAAAGAGAATTAAAAATAACCACGGAGGAGCTTGAAGCTGTAATACTATTGGTCCACTGGCCTAACAGAAAAGTTTACATCGGAGCAAATTTGAGTCCAGAAATGAAAGGTAAATTAATTGAATTTTTACGTGCTAATTCAGATTGCCTTTCTTGGTCACATTCAAGCATGACTGGCATACCACCGGAGGTAATGACTCATAAGCTCAATGAGGACTTGTTATATCCACCTATCAAACAGAAGAAAAGGAATCAAGGAGCATTTAAAAATCAAGTAATACAGGATAATGTACAAAAGCTTCTGAAAATTGGTTCAATACGAGAGGCAAAGTACCCTGACTAGCTAGCTAATATTGTTGTGGTTCCAAATAAGAAGGGAAAGTGACGAGTAGTGTGTAGATAATATTGATTTTAATAAGGCTTACTCTAGAGATTCATTTCCTTTACTGTACGTAGACTAGCTAATTGATTTTACTGCATGTCATGAACTTCTAAGCTTTTTAAATGCTTATTCTGGTTATTATCATAGAAACATGGACCATCTAAATGAGGAAAATACTTTATTTATCATAGACATGGGGACTTATTGTTATTAAGTCATGCCATTTGGCTTGGAAAATGTTGGAGCGACATATCAAAGATTGATGACCAAAATATTTCAAGAACACTTTAGAAAAACTATGGATGTTTACATCGATGATATGTTGGTCAAGTCAACACATGCATGGTACCATTTTCAATATTTGACTGAAACCTTCAAAGTTCTCCGCAAGTACAAAATGAAGTTGAACCCGAACAAATGCGCTTTTGGCATAGCTTCAAGTAAATTTTTGGTTTTTTTTTTGTTTCTAACAGAGGTATTGAAGTAAATCCCGTGCAGATCAAAGCTATTGAACGAACACCTGATTTAATCATGAGCAATAAAGAAGTACATAGATTAACAGGTAGAGTAGTGACTCTAGGAAGGTTCATTTCCAAATCGTCGGAAAAATGCTTTAAGTTCTTTTAAGTATTGAAAAAGTAAAATCAGTTTGAATGGACGAATGAGTGTCAACAAGCTCTGAAAGAGTTAAAGTCGTACTTGTCAAAACTGCCCCTTTTAGCAAAGCCAAAAGACAGGGAAAGATTGCTCATCTACTTTGCTATGTCAGAGGTGGCGGTAGGAGCGGTACTGGTACGTGAAGGCAAAGGTAAACAATCTCCGAGCTGTTATTGTTGATACCCAATTTTTTCCTCATATTTTATATATATATATATATATATATATATATATATATATATATATATATATATATATATATATATATATATNTTAAAATCGTGGAAAATTATGAAAAATACGTGTGTATGCTTGTAAATCAAATGATGATGTATATGCACTATTTTGAAAGTATATATATATATATATATATATATATATATACTTTCAAAATAGTGCATATACATCATCATTTGATTTACAAGCATACACACGTATTTTTCATAATTTTCCACGATTTTAAAGACTTTGAATCAATTTATTTCCGCATTTTATTATATAAATATCCAATGACCACCTTCCAAATTATTTTATGATGATTTAATCACCTAAATTCATCATTTATATCAATATGAGGTTTTAAATATTTTCAGTGTATTTCTTATAATTGCAATTGCATTTTTGGCTAAATTGCATATTTTTGCAATAATAGCTACGCATACAAAGTTTTTGCAAAAATAATTTTTTATAATGTTAAGTAATAATTTTAAATCTTTTTTCATGCACAAATGATATTGTTGTTATTTATTAATTATTTTTATAAATTATTTTTTACTAATTATTGGGTATTTAAATAATAGCCTAATTTTAAACCTATTTTTCGGACTTAATACACCAGCTAGGTACCCCTGGCCCAAAACCCATTAGCGCAGTCCCCATACAACTTAAATACCCGACCCAATCCTTTTAAAGCGTGGTTGTTGATCTCTTAGATCAACGACCCATATTTACTCCCTCATTTTAATTAACTTAACCTACCCCAAACCCTAAACCACTCTTACCACCCCGCCGCCCTAAAACTCTCTCGTCTCTCATCCCTTATGAACCCTAGCCTCCATTCTATTAAACCCCTCACAAACTCGACCCCAATCAGAATCCACCATGGATTCTCTTACCTTATTCGCCTCTCCTCACCACTGGTTACTCATCTATGATCCTGTTTAGTAGCCTGCCTAACATGGCAAGCAAATCTTGCCAAAACTTAACCAAATCGGTTCAACTCTCTGATTCTATGGCTATTCCGTCTATATTCATCTCTGATTTTTTGTGAGTAAAGAGCATATTCATATCTTTCCGATTCTTACTTACCCTAAATTAGGATTTTCAAACCCTTTCAATCGGACCTATATGGGTCCGATTTTCTGTTTTTAACACTATTCTGATTCTATTCATCTCATGTCGTGTGATTTTTACCTTATTTTGTATTTTTACTGATTTCATACTTTCCCTAAAAAACTAGGGTTTTTGAATCTTTTTCCTTTTCTTACTGATTCTAGTAAACCTTTTGTCACGACCCGAAATCCCACCTTTCAGGGTCGTGACTGCGTCTAACGTTGAAGCCGCTAGACCAGCCAACGTACACAACATTTGACCTCGATAGGACAACGTAACAGTATTTAAAACCATTAACCTTCAAACATTTACTGAAATAACTCAAATTTATTAATGTTCAACCTTTACCGAAAACATCCCACCCCATTAACTTTCAAATCTTTACTGAACATCCCAACTCACATCAAACGTTTCACAGCAGAAAAATAATATTACTTCAAAAGAACTCATAATGAAATAATAAAACAACAACAACGAACAATCCCAGAACCGGGGTGTCACAACCTCACGAACTGTCTAACTGAGTACTAAATACAAAGTCTGAAAAGAAATGTACAATTGTCTTGAAACTAGGAGAAAAAGTAAGACAATGAGGAATCCAAAAGCAGGAGAGACACCAAGGCCCACGAACGCCAGCGGGTATACCTTGAAGCTCTGGGTGGACTGAAGGTGACTCCCTCAATGCGGTCCACTGGGTCCGGATGCGTGATCTGCACAACATTAAGAAGTGCAGTGTAGCATCAGTACAACCGACCCCATATACTGAGTAAGTGCCGAGCCTAACCTCGGCCGAAGTAGTGACGAGGCTAGACTTGACAACAACGATAACCTGTTCTAATCTATAGTAGGTATCAGGGATAATACAAGACAAGAGATAAGAAAAACAGGTAAGGGATACGGGAGTAGTAAGGGGAAACAAGTGATGTGAAGCAGTATAGTTGACAGATAGAAGTAAACAAAGGAGGCCATCTAACACAATAACCAACGAAGCAAATATAAATATCCGAAAATTAAACAATGGCACGGCATCACTCTTCGTGCTTTTACTCTCTTCCTCACAATGCAATGTAATCAAATATCATGGTACGTCATCACCCTTCGTGCTTTTCCTCTCTTCCTCACAATGAAATATACGATGTATTATGGCACGACATTAACCTTCGTGCTTTTACTCTCTTCCTCACAATGCAATGTAATCAAATATCATGGTACGTCATCACCCTTCGTGCTTTTCCTCTCTTCCTCACAATGAAATATACGATGTATTATGGCACGACATTAACCTTCGTGCTTTTACTCTCTTCCTCACAATGCAATGTAATCAAATATCATGGCACGACTTCACCCTTCGTGCATTACACTCTTCCTCACCAAACAATCACAGACAACATGGCAAGGAGTACAGCATAGTGGAAATAAGCAGTTCAAAACACCCGACAAGGGGGAAATATCAATTAGCAGCTTAAGAAATGCCCGACAAGGGTCTCAGCTATAACCAATCACCTCAATCACATACTCTACACTTGTATTATCTTTCGTATCAATACTTCTCAAACTCAACAGCCCATGCTTTCAATCAACAACAAATTTCCAAGTAAAGACAATATCATAATATGCTAAAACATGGAAGAAATACTGAAATTTCTATCAAAATAGACTCACGGGCATGCTTGACACACATTGCATAGGTACTCGTCACCT
>ML249725.1:0-24155 GCA_005239495.1 Nicotiana undulata
GTATTTTGGGTTATTTTGTTAAAATTTTATATGGTGGGCCATCGAAGCCTTGGTTATCTTGTTCGTACTTGTTGTTAATAAGTTTTATTAGTTCAAACGTTGTCTTGTCTAGCGGGTTCAACGTTAGACGCAGTCATGGCCCGAAGGTGGGATTTTCGGGTCGTGACAGAGCATCAGAGACCAGGAGGGTTGCTTCAGCAGATTGAGCTTCCAGAGTGGAAGTGGGAGCGGATCACCATAGACTATGTGGTTGGACTTCCTCGGACTTTGAGAAAGTTCAATGCTATTTGGGTGATCGTGGATCGGCTGACCAAGTCAGCCCATTTCATTCCAGTGTTTACATACTCTTCCGAGAGGTTGGCTGAGATTTATATCAGGGAGATTGTTCGCCTTCATGGTATTCTAGTATCTATCATTTCAGACAGAGGTACATAGTTCACTTCACGGTTCTGGAGAGCCGTTCAGAAGGAGCTAGGCACCAAGGTAGAGTTGAGTACAACCTTTCACCCTCAGACGGACGGACAGTCCGAGCGCACGATTCAGATTCTTGAGGATATGTTTCGTGCCTGTGTGATGGATTTTGGAAGGTCATGGGACCGATACTTTCCACTTGTAGAGTTTGCTTATAACAACAGCTACCACTCCAGCATTCATATGGCGTCGTATGAGGCTTTGTATGGTAGACGGCGCAGGTCTCTAGTGGGATGGTTTTAGCCGCGCGAGGCCCGATTGTTGGGTACAGATTTAGTCCAGGATGCCCTGGACAAGGTGAAGGTGATTCAGGAGAGACTTCGCACAGCTCAGTCCAGGAAGAAGAGTTATGCGGACCGGAAGGTTCGTGATTTCGCATTTATGGCTGGTGATCAGGTTTTTCTTCGGGTATCGCCTATGAAGGGAGTCATGAGGTTTGGGAGAAAGGGTTAGCTGAGTCCAAGACTCATTGGTCCTTTTGAGATATTGCGGTGTGTTGGACAGGTTGCTTATGAGCTAGACTTGCCTCCCAACCTAGCAGGAGTTCATCCGGTATTCGACGTCTTTATGCTCCGGAAGTATCACGGTGACCCGACCCATGTTTTGGATTTTAGTTCAGTCCAGTTGGACAAGGATTTATCATGTATTGAGGAGCCAGTAGCTATATTGGATAAACAGGTCAGAAAGCTCAGGTCGAAGAATATTGCATCAGTTAAGGTTCAGTGGAGGGGTCAGTCGGTCGAGGAGGCGACTTGGGAGACCGAGCAGGATATGTGCAACCAATACCCTCATCTTTTCACAGCTTCAGGCATGTCTTTATACTCGTTCGAGGACGAACGATTTTCTTAAGAGGGGAAGAATGTAACGACCCAGTCGGTCATTTTGAGAGTTAGATCCCCGATCCTCTAATAACTATTTTTCCCCACATTTGTATCTGCTTTTGGTACTAGTCGGAGTGATTAGTTATGAATTCCGGAGAGGTTTTGGAACATATTCTCTAAATATGAGTTTAAGCCTTAGGAATCGGACCGTAATTGGAACTGTGTGAAGACGGGTCCGGAATGGAATTCCGTCGACTCCGTTAGCTACGCTGGGTTATTTCGAGGTTAGGAGCGTGCCCGGAACGAGTTTTTGAGGTCTGTAGTAGATTTAGGATTGAATTGGCAAAAATTAGAATTTCGGCGATTTCGGCTGATAGGTGAAATTTTGATATCGGGTTCATAATGGGATTCTGGAAGTGGCATCACGTCCGTAGTGTCATTTATGACCTTTGTGTAAAATTTGAGGTCATTCGGATTATTTTTGACGTGTTTGCATCGGTTGTAGATTTTGGAAATTTCATAAGTTCTTAGGCTTGACTCCATGTATAATTACCGTGCCTTATTCTTCTATTAAATCATTTCTAGGTGTTTAATTGTTCATCTTAGATTAGGAAATCATGCATATTGTTTCCATATTAAATTGCTTAATTGACACTCTATGTGCCATGCTTAGTTGGTTTTCCCTGCTTTCCTACTTGTATTTGTTTTATGTACCGTTTGAATTGATGCTTATTTGGCATTTACATTGCATATTTAATTTGGGGACTACAGACGTATTTTGGGAGATACCCCCACCACTGCGTATTTAAATTGGGGACTACGAACGTATTCTGGGAGATCCCTCATGTATTGAATATTTAAATTGGGGACTACGGACGTATTCTGGGAGATCGCCTATGTACTGCATATTTATAAATGGAATTACGGGACGGTACCCCGGGAGATTTCATTGTGGGATACCTTGTGCTGAGCCGAGGGCTCCATTTTATTGTCTTATTTCAGTTTATTCACTTTGACTGTTTATTTTAGAACTATTTTCTTTTCCGTACTATTTAAACTGTTTATTTATAAATCCAGTAGAGCCTTAACCTAACCTCGTCACTACTTGACTGGGGTTAGGCTTGGCACTTACTGGATACCAAATGTGGTGTACTCATGCCCTTTCCTGCACATGTTTTTGTGTGCAGATCCAAGTTCGAGCTCTCAATCTCGTGGCTAGTGGTCATGCAACTTTTCTTTGAGGAGACCGTAAGATAATTCTGTCGCGGCCGCAAAATCCTCCGAGTCACCTACCACTCTGTCTTTAGATATATTTTATATGTATTTTTCTTTCCCCGTTGTATAGAGCTATTACAGTATAGAAGCTTGTGACTATAATGTGACATTCCGGGTTTTGGGATTATTACTTGTACATGTCGAACGGCAACGTCTTACTTCGTAGATTTTCTTTACCCTGTCTTTACTTTAATTGTTTTAATTAAGATCTTCCGCAAAGTTAGGCTTACCTAGTCGTATAAAATAGGTGTCGTCACGATACCTTTCGGAGGGTAAATCGGGTCGTGACAATTACTATATTATTTCATGTATGTATGTATGTATGTACGTACGTAATATGAAGTCTTTATTAATAGGGTGTTATAAAACAATAAAATAAGAAGAACAATATTGTAGAGAAATAGAGAGGAAATTCTTATTTAAATTTGGGATGATTTCAATGGGGGTAAGACCCCTCTATTTATAGGGAAAAAATGACTTAGCCACAAAGTAAAACTCTCTAAAAGATAGACATTCACTCTAAACTCTAAATAGAATTCTATTTATAACACTCTCCCTTGAATGTATATTCAATAAACAATGTGCCTCTTTAAAACCTTAACTAAAATAAAACCCAATGGGAAAAAATTCTAGAAAAGGAAAAAAGAGTACACATATCTAACAATACGCCTTTTGGCTGCCTCGTTAAAAACCTTGCAAGGAAAACTCAGTGGGACAAAACCTTGTAAGTGAAAAAGAGTACAACGTGTATTAACTCCCCCTGATAAAAGCATCAATTCACACCCTTGAGCTTTCGCATTTCAATCTTGTGCACTAGCTTCTTGAAGGTGTCATCAATAGGGATTTGATGAATAAATCATCCATATTAACTTCAATGAATATGTTCACCTTGGAAATTCTATCACATTATCATGCTTATAGAGAATTGATAATTCATTCCACGTAACATTTTTCTCAAATGTTTATCATCTCTCCCCCTCATGTTAGAAAAACCAACTTGCTTCCTCAACTTTGGGAATTCATCTTTGTGCGTTAGAGTGTTAATCAAAATATACAGCGCACGTCAATAATAATAATAATAAGATGAAATTATTGGGTTCCTGACCCTGAACCAGCTGTGAGGGGAGAATGTAATATACTTTCGTGTATAAACGTATATCAAACAGATATAGATAACATTATTCTCATAAGCAATTGTTTAGCTAATAAGTGGAGGTACTCAATAAATCATATTGCTAAACCAACTGAGATGTAAACTAACTTATCAAGATGAACTGTCTTGAATAGAAAATCTGAAAATTATGCTCTAAATCAAATTATTGAGCAAGTTACCTCGCAAATATCATGTTGGAGGTTAATAATAATCGCAAATGTAACCATCTCATAGATGCATCTTATGTGGTATACATGGAAGGTGAATGGACTCATATTCACCTTTGATAAATTCAAGAACTTTATGGGATTCCATCCCAATTTTAGTTGGTCTATTAGTTAATGAGAACAAGCAACATAAGAGAATTCGTAAAGAACTTTGTTGTTCTTTAATATTTGTCCATGTTAATTCTCTTTTACTTTTTCACATCATACTTAAAATAGATATGACAAAACCAATTATGCCAACTGAATAAATTATTAATATTGATAAAGTTCAGATTTACACCATGGCGTGTGCAATTATTAATAAACCCCAAGTTTATTATGATATGAGTTTTTATATCAATAAACATCCACTTTATTGTGGTATTCTTTTATTTGTGTAGTACAAACTGGAGAATAGAGCGGAAACTTTTCACATACATATTACCCCGCTACAAGTTGTAGTAATAGAAGATATTAAATCTTTCCTTTATTTATAGTCTCAATATAACCAACCACTTTCGCGAATAGTTTAGAAACTCAATAAGTTTCTTTGAGACTTACTACAACACAATAAATTGACATGATAATCAATTGTATTCCTCCAAAATAGTAATAATTGGCTCTTCTAGAGCTCTCAATTAAGTTGATACTACCACATATTCATCAACATCCATGAATATCTCTTCCAAGGAGAAAGTTATACCATTATGGTCATGGTCAAAATCATTATAGGCAAGATATATTAACCATTATTTTTGCTCTGTAATAATAACATTGCCATAATATTTTGGCATAATCACAATAGGTACGTGATCAATGATCATTCATGCCATAATAATGAAATCATTTTCTTATTTCATCTCAAATCTCTTTCTAGAGATTAGTATGGTATATCCACTACCACTAGCACGTTCATATTCTTTCAAGAATAAATATGTATTCATAAATTAGATGTTGTCACATTCACATCATGCATGGATCATAGTCATCTATATGTGCTTTACAAAATCTCATGTCAAATCCATGACAAACATTACTTTCTCATAGTGAACAATTATTTTGAGAATCTGTATTATTCTCATTATCACAATTGAGGATTATAATTTCGTCTAATGTCACGTCCATATCTATTGATACCTTTATGGTAATAATTTTGTCTTTTTCAGACTTATCATATATTTCTATCACATTCTCTAAAGGTGAATGAGAATGAAGCAAATTCAATGGGACGCGTTTTCACTTCTTTGACGCAATCATACATGAATTTGATCATGGCAAGGCTGGACTGAGCCGTACGAAGTCTATCCTGGATGATCTTAACCTTATCCAAGGTATCCTGCACTAAGTCTGTACCCAACAACCGACATCGCCTACCATATAATGCCTCATAAGGAGCCATTTAAATGCTCGACTGATAGATGTTGTTGTAGGAAAACACAGCTAATGGAAAGAACTTATCCCAAGAACCTCCAAAGTCAATAACACAGGCTCGTAGCATATCCTCCAAAATCTGAATAGTACGCTCGGATTGTCCGTCCGTCTGAGGATGAAACGGTGTGCTCAACTCCACTTGCATGCCCAACTCACGCTAAATGACTCTCCAGAAATGCGAGGTAAACTGCGTACCTCGATCATAAATAATAGACACGGGCACACCATGAAGACGAATAATCTCCCTAATGTAGATCTCTGCCAACCTCTCCGAAGAATAGGAAACTGCCACAGGAATGAAATGCGCTGACTTGGTCAGCCTATCCACAATAACCCGTACTGCATCGAACTTCCTCTGAGTCTGTGGGAGTAAAACAACGAAATCCATGGTGATACGCTCCTACTTTCACTCAAGAATCTCAATATTCTGCATCAATCCACCAGGTCTCTGATGCTCGTACTTTACCTGCTGACAATTCAAACACCGATCTACATATGCCACAATATCCTTCTTCATCCTTATCCACCAATAATGTTGCCGCAATCCTGATACATCTTTGCGGCGCCCGGATGAATGGAGTACCGGGAACTATGGGCCTCCTCTAACATCAACTCACGAAGTCCATCCACATTGGGCACACAAATACGACACTGCATCCGTAAAACTCCATCATCCCCAATTGTGACCTGATTGGAACCACCACCGTGTCGCACCGTGTCCCTAAGGACAAGTAGATGAGGATCATCATACTGTCGATCTCGAATACGATCAAATAATGAAGAACGAGCAACTGTATAAGACAGAACACGCTCGGGCTCAGAAACATCCAATCTCATGAACCGATTGGCTAAAGCCTGAACATCCAAAGCAAGTGGTATCTCCCCGACCGGAATATATGCAAGGCTACCCATACTGGTTGACTTCCTACTCAAAGCATCGGCCACCACACTAGCCTTCCCAAGATGATACAAGATGGTGATGCCATAGTCTTTCAACAGCTCCAACCATCTCCTCTGCCTCAAATTCAACTCTTTCTGCTTGAACAAGTATTGCAAAATCTTGTGATCCGTGAATACCTCATATGACACACCATATAGATAATGCCTCCAAATCTGACGCGTGAACAGTGGTTGCTAGCTCCAAATCATGAACTGGATAATTCTTCTCATGGATCTTCAACTGACGTGAAGCATATGCAATAACCTTGCATTCCTGCATCAACACCGCACCAAGTCTAATACAAGAGTCATCACAACACAGTATATGGCCCTGAAACTATGGGCAAAACCAACACCGGTGTTGTAGTCAAAGTTGTCTTGAGCTTCCAGAAGCTCACCTCACACTCATCTGACCACTTGAACTGGGCACCCTTCTGGGTCAACCTGGTCATCTGGGCTGCAATAGACGAAAACCCCGCCATAAACTGACGGTAATAGCCCGCCAAACCCAAAAAACTCCGGATGTCTGTAGCTGATGTGGGTCTAGGCCAATCCTTGATTGCCGAAATCTTCGTAGGATCCACCTGAATACCCTCCGGTGATACAACATGACCCAAGAATGCAACTGAACTCAACAAAAACTGACATTTCAAAAACTTAGCATATAACTGACTATCCTTCAGAGTCTGGAGAATGACTCGAAGGTGCTGCTCATGCTCCTCCCGGCGGCGGGAATAAATCAGAATATCATCAATGAAGACAATCACGAATGAATCCAAATAAGGCCTGAACACTCGGTTCATCAAATCCATGAAAGTTGTTGTGGAATTTGTCAACCCGAATGACATCACTAAGAACTCATAATGCCCGTACCGAGTGCAAAAATCCGTCTTAGGGACATCGATGCCCTAATCCTCAACTGATGGTAGGCAGATCTCAAATCAATCTTCGAAAATACCTTGGCACCCTGAAGCTGATCAAACAAGTCATCAATCCTCGGCAATGGGTACTTGTTCTTGATGGTAACCTTGTTCAATTGCCGATAATCTATGCACATCCTCATCGACCCATTCTTCTTCTTAACAAACAGCACCGACGCACCCCAAGGCGAGACACTAGGACTAATAAAGCCTTTGTCAAGCAAATCCTGCAACTGTTTTTTCAACTCCTTCAACTCTGGCGGGGCCATACGATATGGTGGGATAGAAATGGGCTGAGTGCCCGGAGCCAAATCGATGCAAAAATCAATATACCTGTTAGGTGGCATACTCGGCAGGTCGGCAGGAAACACTTCTGGAAATTCACGGACAACGGGCACAGAATCCATAGAAGGAACCCCAGCACTAGAATCACGAACATAAGCTAAGTATGCCAAACACCCCTTCTCAACCATGCGTCGAGCCTTCATATAAGAGATAACCCTGCTGGAAGAATGACCAGGAGTCCCTCTCCACTCCAGTCGAGGCAACCCCGGCAATGTTAAGGTCACGGTCTTGGCATGACAGTCCAATATGGCATGATAAGGCGACAACCAATCCATCCCCAAAATGACATCAAAATCTACCATATCAAGGAGTAGAAGATCTATACTGGTCTCAAGACCCCCAATAACTACTACACATGAACGGTAGACACGATTTACCATAATAGAATCACCACCAGTGTAGAAACATATACAGGAGTACTCAGATAATCATGAGGCATAACCAAATAAGGAACAAAATAAGATGACACATAGGGATATGTGGACCCTGGATCAAATAAAACCGAAGCATCCCTGTTGCAAACTGAAACCATACTTGTGATAACTGCATCAGAGGTTAGTCTGGATGGAATAGCATAACATCAGGACTGAGCCCCACCAATCTGAACTACATCCATGGGACGTCCTCCTGCTGGCTGACCTCTACCTCTAGTAGCCTGTCCTACACCTCTAACTGCCTGACCTCGACCTCTAACACCTCGACCCCCACCTCTGGATAGCTGAGCGGGTGATGGAACACCTGGTGCTGGAACCATGGCACAAGAACCCTGGTGCTGAGAACTGCTCGAGGCTCAAGGGAAAAATCTAGCAATGCGCCCCGGACCACCACAAGTATAACAAGATCTCGGCTGCTAAGACTGTTGGCCTTGAAACTAACCGTGACGACCTGAGTAACCACCCTGAAAACTTTGGAGCGGCGGTGCACTGATAGGAGCTGGTGGTGCATTGTAGGGAAACTGATCAGAGTACTGCATATGAGAACCACAACCACGTGGAGCACTGCGAGAAACCTGAAGTGCTGAATGAAACGGCCTAGGAGGATGGCCCCTACTAAAAGAATTTCTGCCTCCAGATGAGGCACCACTGAACCTGCAAAAATGACGGGGCCTCTTGTCAGACCCCTGACCGCTCCCCTGTAATAGAACCATCTCAACTCGTCTGGCCATATTGGGCGCATACTGGAAGGAAATATCACTTCATGTCTCCTTCACCATCTGCAATATGATCGGTTGAGCTAGTCCCTCAATAAATCTCCTCACCATCTCTCGGTCGGTGGGAAGAATCATAATAGCATGACGGGCCAAGGTAATGAATATGGTCTCATACTAAGTGACGGTCATAGAACCCTGCTGGAGACGCTCAAACTACCTCCGAAATCCTCTCTTTGAGTGATAGGAAAAAACTTCTCCAGAAACAACTCAGAGAACTGGGCCCAAGTCAAAGGCGGTGACCCAGCTGGTCTAGCCAAACAATAATCTCTCCACCAAGGCTTGGCGGGACCTGACAGACGAAAAGTAGCAAAGTCAACCCCATTGGTCTCCACTATCCCCATGTTCCGTAGAACCTCGTGACAACTATCCAAATAGTCCTGGGGATCCTCTGAAGAAGCACCGCTATAAGTAGTAGTGAAAAGCTTGGTGAACCTGTCCAACCTCCACAAAGCATCAGCAGACATAGCTTCTCCATCACCGGTTTGAGCCACAACACCCAGCTAAACTACCCCAGCTGTCTGAGCTGCTGGAGTCTAAAACTGAGAAGCCAGCTGCTCCGGAGTGCGAGTAGCAGGAGTCTGGGCTCCTCCCCCAGCCTGAGAGATGGCTGGTGCTGTAGGAAGTAAACCTTCTTGAGCGACACTCTCCATGAGGCCCACTAGACGGACCAGAGCATCCTGGAGTACCGAGGTAGCGATGAACCCCTCGGGAACCTGAGCTGGCCCAATCGGGACTGTCTGGGCAGGAACCCCATCAGCAAACTCTACCTGAAGCTCCGTCACTGGGGTTGTTGCTCTGGGTTGAGCTCTGCCCCTGCCTCGGCCTCTAGCACGGCCTCAGCCTTGTCTTCGGCCCCTCGTAGGAGCTGAAATTGGGGACTCGGGCTGCTGATCAATGGATGAAGAAGCACGTGTTCTCGCCATCTGCGAGAAAATAGAGTAGAAATTCAGTTAGCATTGAGAATTCAAATCGCACGACAAAGAAGAATAGATGTGAAGTCATTCCTAAACTCTGTAGTCTCTAGGGGATAAGCACAGACCTCTCCGTACCGATCCCTCAGAATCTACTAAGCTTGTACCAACTTGTCACGACCCGAATTTCCCACCGTCGGGACCGTGATGGCGCCTAACATTGAACCCGCTAGGCAAGCCAACGTTACCGGTTATTTCATCTTGTTTCTTTATTATTAGCAGTTAACAGGTGATATACAAAATCAGCGAAAATAAAAGTGCGGAATAAACAGAATCTAACAACTTAATTAAATAGCATTACCAATTTCATAACAATTACTCCCAGAATGGGTATCACAATTTCAGGGACTGTCTACGAATACTACATATAAGGGTCTGAACAAAGTAACTACATATGTCTCAGAAATAAATAAGAGCAGAATAGAAAAAAGTAGGAAGGGACGCCAAGGCCTGTAGACGCCTGCAGGACTACCTCGGAATCTCCACTGGACTGAAGGCAACCACCTCACTCTAAGGTCCGAAGGGTCCTGTACTGGGATCTGCACAGGAAGTGCAGAGTGTAGCATCGGTATAACCGACCCCATGTACTGAGTAAGTGTCGAGCCTAACCTCGGCGAAGTAGTAACGAGGCTAAAACATGACAACCAACTAAACATATGTTGTTTAATCATATACGGAGACAATAATAACAACAAGAAATAAGCAGCTAAATACACAGGAAAGGGGAACATGTTGAGGGGAGGAAATATCAAATAATGGAAATAACGAAGTAAAGCAACAAATTAGACAACAAATTAAACGACAGAAATAGTAACACAAAAACAAGTGCACGGCATCACCCTTCGTGCTTTTACTCTCATCCTCACCAAATAATAAATAGAATGCACGGCATCACCCTTCGTGCTTTTACTCTCATCCTCACAATAAATCAATAGAAACGGCACGGCATCACCATTCGTGCTTCTAATTTCATAATATGGAACGGCATCACCCTTCGTGCTTTTACACTCTCTCAGTGTATCATACACGTGTCACGACCCGATTTACCCTCCGAAAGGTATTGTGACGGCACCAAGTCTCTACAACTAGGTAACCCTAAATTTGCGGAAAATAAATATAATAAAGTAAAGGCAGAACGGAACATAATTAGACATAACATAGCCGCTTGGCATGTATAATTATAACTCCCAAAACCCGGAAGATCACATTAGTCAAAAACTCTATCTCAAAATAGCTTTGTACAACGTAAGGGAAATACATGAAAAATCTATCTAAGTCTGGAGTGGAAGGTCACTCGAAGGACTCTGCGGACGCGACAGAATTACCTTTCGGTCTCCTCGAAGCAGCTGCTCGGACCCCTAGCCACGAAACTGAGTGCTGGTACCTGGATCTGCACACGAAAAACATGTGCAGAAAAGGGCATGAGTACACCACAATTGGTACCCAGTAAGTGCCAAGCCTAACCCAATCAAGTAATGACGAGGTCAGGTTAAGGCTCTAATGGATTTTTATAAGTAAAACAGTTTAAAATGGTACAGAAAGATATAAAAGCTAAGGAAAACAGTAGAAAAAAATAATCTGAAAGTAAAGCAGCAACAGGGAGCCCTTGGCTCAGCACGAAGTATCACACGGTGGAATCTCCCGGGATACGTCCCGTAGTTCCAAATGTAAAGATGCAGTACAGGGAGAAAGCTCCTGGAATACGTCAGTAGTCCCATTTTAAATATGCAGTACAGGGGGAAAGCTCCCGGAATATGTCTGTAGTCCCAATTGTAAAGATGTAGTACAGGAGGAAAGTTTCCGGAATACGTCCGTAGTCCCAATTTAAACTTTCAATGCGAATGAATGTCGGATACAGTGTATTTAAATAGATCACGAAACGAGTCACAAACAAGAACAATATAAAGACTATCTAACATGGTACACATTGTATCAAATAGGAAAATTTAGGTAAAACATGTAGGCATGCTTCTTCCTAATCTAAACTACACAAGTAGCACATTAAACAGTGAAATATGAGTAAAGTGATTTATGGCATGGATAGGAAAAATGGAATTTAAGCAACAATGGCCCATGTACGTACTTGTCACCTCACGTACACGGCGCCCATACAATAAATAGTATCAAAACAACCTAAGGGGAAGTCCCCAACACAGAGTTAGGCAAGCCACTTACCTCGACTGCGCTACTCAACTCAAAACCATGTTATTTCCACGAATACCTGACTCTGAATGGCCCAAATCTATTCAATTCAATTGCATAATGTAAATATCACTTTAAGGAATCAATATAGCTAATTAGTTCGAATCTAATACGCGAAATTAGGAAAATTGCCCAAAAGGTCCCCCGGGCCCACATCTCGGAATCAGGTAAAATTCACAAATTCCGAACACTCACGAACTCACTCGAACAAGAATCATCGAAATCCGTCGTAAAAAATCTTCTTAAATCCTCATATTTCTATTTGGGGAACTTCCTCCCATTTTCATGATTTTTCACCCAGATTCATTGATTAGATGGAAGGAATTGCTATGGGTTAATGATATACAAGTGAGTTAAGATTGGAAATCTTTACCTATGAGTCTCCTCTTCAAATCCCACTCCAAATCGCCAAAACTCGAGCTCGATATCGTTTTAGAAAATATGAATTTCAAACCTCGGATTTTGTATAAACAGTCCAGGAATTCCGCACCTGCGACTCTTGGACCGCATCTGCGGAAAATCCATCGCAGGTGCAAAACTCACTAACTCAGCTGGGGCCGCACATGCGCATTAATTGGCCGCATCTGCGGCTCCGCACCTGCGGAACCCTGTCTCCACCTGCAGGCTTGGCAGCCCTTGACCAATTATGCGCCTGCGAGCTTCCCTCCGCACCTGCGTGTTCGCACCTTCGGCTCCCCATCCGCAGGTGCGAGACACCAGAACCAGCAATGCTTCAGCTGGTTTTCTAAGTTCAAAATCACCCGTTGAGCATTTGAAACATCCTCGAGGCCCCCGGAACCTCAACATGACTTACCAACCAGTCCTAATACCTTATCCAAAGTTAGTCAAGCCTTCAAAACACATCACATAACATCAAAATCCCCAATTATGCATGAATTCAAGCCTAAGAACTTATGAAAATTTCAAAATCCACAACTGATGCCGAAACACGTCAAATCTAGTCTGAATGACGTCAAATCTTACACACAGGTCATAAATGACACTACGGACGTGCTGCCACTTCCGGAATCCCATTCTGTGCCCGATATCAAAATTTCACCTATCGGCCGAAATCGCCGAAATTCTAACTTTCACCAATTCAAGCCTAAATCTGCTATAGACCTTGTAATTACATTATGAACACGCTCCTACCCCCGAAATTACCCAACGGAGCTAACATAATCGATGGAATTCCATTCCGGATCCGTCTTCACACAGTTCCAACTACAGCCCGATTTCTAAAGCTTAAACTCACATATAAGGACTAAGTGTCCAAAAACTCTTCGAAACTCACAACTAAATGTTCCGATAAGTCCCAAAAGCAGAAATAGACATGGGAAAAGTAGTTATTTGGGGTTCGGGCGCTAACTCTCAAAATGACCGACCGGGTCGTTACATTCTCCCCCACTTAAGAAAAATCATTCGTCCTCG
This sequence comes from Nicotiana undulata, assembly GCA_005239495.1. Taxonomy (NCBI): domain Eukaryota; kingdom Viridiplantae; phylum Streptophyta; class Magnoliopsida; order Solanales; family Solanaceae; genus Nicotiana; species Nicotiana undulata. Next base: position 13,376 of record ML249725.1, read on the forward strand.
AACGAGTATAGAGACATACCTGAAGCTGTGAAAAGATGAGGGTACTGACTGCGCATATCATGCTCGGTCTCCCAACGCCTCCTTGACCTGCTGACCCCTCCACTGAACCTTTACTGATGCAATATTCTTTGACCTAAGCTTTCTGACATGTCTATCCAATATAGCTACTGGCTCCTCAACATATGATAAATCCTTGTCCAACTGGACTGAACTGAAATCCAAAACATGAGTCGGGTCATAGTGATACTTCCGGAGCATAGAGATGTGGAGTACCGGATGAACTCCTGATAAGCTGGGAGGCAAGGCTAGCTCATAAGCAACCTCCCCAACATACCACAACACCTTAAAAGGGCCAATAAATCTCGGACTAAGTTTACCATTCTTCCCGAACCTCATGACGCCCTTCATAGGCGATACCCGAAGCAAAACTCGATCACCAGCCATAAATGTCAAATCACGAACCTTCCATTCCGCGTAACTCTTCTGCCTGGACTGAGCTGTGCGAAGCCTCTCCTGAATCACCTTCACCTTGTCCAGGGCATCCTGGACCAAATCTGTACCCAACAATCAAGCCTCGCCCGGCTCAAACCATCCCACTAGAGACCTGCACCGCTTACCATACAAAGCCTCATATGGTTCCATCTAAATGCTGGACTGGCAACTATTATTATAAGCAAACTCTGCAAGTGGCAAGTATCAGTCCCATGACCTTCCAAAATCCATCACATAGGCACGGAGCATATCCTTAAGAATTTCAATCGTGCGCTCGGACTGCCCGTCCGTCTGAGGGTGAAAGGATGTACTCAACTCCACCTTGGTGCATAACTCCTGCTGAACGGCTCTCCAGAACCGTGAAGTGAACTATGTACCTCTGTCTGAAATGATAGATACTGGGATACCGTGGAGGCGAACAATCTCCCTGATATAAATCTCAGCCAACCTGCCGGAGGAATATGTAGTCAACACTGGAATGAAATGGGCTGATTTGGTCAGCCGATCCACGATCACCCAAATAGCATCGAACTTTGTCAAAGTCCGAGGGAGTCCAACCACAAAGTCCATGGTGATCCGCTCCCACTTCCAATCTGCTGAAGTAACCCTCCTGGTCTCTGATGCTCATATTTGACTTGCTGACAATTGAGACACTTGGCCACAAAATCCATTATATCCCTTTTCATCCTTCTCTACCAATAGTGCTGTCTCAGATCCTTGTACATCTTCGCGGTACCCGGATGAATGGAATACCGCGAGCTATGGGCCTCCTCAAGAATCAACTCCGAAGCCCATCTACATTGGGCACACAGATACGACCATGCATTGTCATCACGCCATCATCACCTATAGTCACATCACTGGCATCACCTCGCCGAACCCTGTCCTGAAGCACCAGAAGGTTGGGATAATCATACTGGAGCTCTCGAATGCAGTCATAAAGGGAAGATCGGGCAACCACACAAGCTAAAACCAGGCAAGGCTCTGAAAGATTCAATCTCACGAACTGACTGGCTAAGGACTGAACATCCAGGGCTAAAGGCCTCTCAACTGCCGTAAGATATGCCAGACTCCCCAAACTCTCCGCCCGGCGACTCAAGGCGCGTCAGCCACCACATTGTCCTTCCCCGGGTGGTATAATATGGGGATGTCATAGTCCTTTAGTAACTCCAACCATCTCCGCTGGCGCAAATTGAGGTCCTTCTGCCTGAATAAGTGCTGCAAACTCCGGTGATCAGTGAAAATCTCACAAGGAACACCGTATAAATAATGACGCCATATCTTCAGGGCGTGACCAATAGATGCCAACTCGAGATCATGAACTGGATAGTTCTTCTCATGCACCTTCAACTGTCTGGATGCGTAGGCAATAACCCTACCGTCCTGCATCAACACCGCTCCAAGGCCAATCCTCGAAGCATCACAATAGACTGTATATGACCCTGAACCCGTAGGCAATACCAACACTGGAGTTGTAGTCAGGGCTGTCTTGAGATTCTAAATGCTCTCCTCACACTCCTCAGTCCACCTGAACGGAGCACCCTGTTGGGTCAATATGGTCATAGGTGTTGCAATGGATGAAAATCCCTCCATAAAACGGTGATAGTACCCAGCCAAACCAAGGAAACTGCGGATCTCAGTAGCTGAAGACGGTCTAGGACAACTCTGCACCTCCTCCACCTTCTTCGGATCTACCTTAATCCTATCACAAGACACCACATAGCCTAAGAATGCCACAGAATCAAGCCAAAATTCACACTTAGAAAATTTTGCATATAATTTCTTCTCCCTCAATGTTTGGAGCATGGTCCTCAAATGCTGCTCATGATCCTCCTGGGAGCGTGAATATACCAAGATGTCATCAATGAACACAATGGCAAAAGAATCAAGATAAGGCCGAAACACACTGTGCATCAGGTGCATAAAGGCTGCTGGGGCGTTGGTCAGCCCAAATGACATAACAAGGAACTCATAGTGGCCATATCTGGTCCTGAAGGCAGTCTTCGGGATATCCGGCTCTCGAATATTCAACTGATGATAGCCAGAACGCAAGTCAATCTTGGAAAATACCCTGGCACTCTGTAGCTGGTCAAACAAATCATCAATGTGAGGTAAAGGGTACCTATTCTTCACTGTGACCTTATTCAGTTGCCGGTAATCAATACACATACGCATAGAGCCATCCTTTTTCTTCACAAATAATACCGAATCACCCCAAGGTGATACACTAAGCCTGATGAAACCCTTATCAAGTAACTCCTGCAATTTCTCCTTCAACTCAGGAAGAGCCATGCGATAGGGAGGAATGGAATGGGCTGAGTGTCTCGCAACAAATCAATGCCGAAATCAATATCTCTGTCGGGCGGCATACCCGGAAGATCAGCTAGAAAAATATCAGGATAGTCCCTCACAACTGGAACTACTCAACTGTAGGGGTACCAATACTAACATCTCTCACATAGGCTAAGTACGCATCACACCCCTTCTCAACCATCCGCCGAGCCTTAAGAAAAGAAATGACCGTGCGGGGAGTATACTCTAAGGTACCTCTCCACTCTAATCTCGGTAAAACTGGCATGGCAGCGTCACGGTCTTGGCGTGACAATCAAGAATAGCATAATGGGGCGAACCAGTCCATGCCCAAGATAACATCGAAAACTACCATACTGAGTAATAACAGATCAGCCCTTGTCTCAAAACCACTGATAACAATCAAACACGACCGATATATGCGGTCCACAACAAGAGAATCGTCCACGGGAGTAGAAACATAAATGGGGGAACTCAAAGAATCACGAGATATCCCCAGATGTGAAGCAAAATAAGAAGACACATATGAATACGTAGAGCCTGGGTCAAATTATACTGATGCATCCCTATGACAAACAGGGACAATACTTGTGATGACTGAATCTGAAGCTACGACCTCTGAATGGGCTGGAAGAGCATAGTACTTGGCATGGCTTCCCCCATCTAGGGCGACCTCGACCTCCCCGACCACCACCTCGAGCTGTCTGAGAAGGTGGGTAGTAGTTGGGGCTGAAAGAATAGCCGGAGGACCCGGTGGAGCACGTGAGGCGTGATAAGTCTGAGATGGTGCACCCCTCCTGGCTCTAGGGGAATCTCTAATCACATGGCGAGGGTCACCACACCCAAAACAACCCCTCGAGGATGTGGCGGTTGGTGCTGACTCTGGACTGGCCGGTGATAGCACCTCGAGTAGGAGGCACACAAGATACTGGTGGTGCATAATAAGGCTCCTAAGGTCTAGGAGGAGCGGGAATACCACTAGCTGCTAGAAGAGATGAATGAACATAGCGACTCACAAAACCCCTACCATAGCGTGCTGCAGGAGCACGAACTCCCGAAAAATGACCAGTCTCTCGAGACCTCTTGGCCTCTCTCTCCTCCCTGTCCCGGGCTAACATACTCTCAATCCCCTGGGCAATAATCACGGCCTGCTGGTAAGTGATATCTGTCTCAAACTCTCTGGCCATACTGGTCTGAATACTGGGTTAAAGTCCCTCAATGAAGCGTCGAACCCTCTCTCTGATCGTGGCAACCAAAGCTGGTGCATGGCGAGCCAAGTCACTGAAATGGACTACATACTCTGACACAGTCATGGTACCCTGGCGTAACTACTAAAACTCCGCAAGCCAAGCATCCCTGAGGCTCTAAGGGACAAACTCAAGCAAAAACATCTCGGAGAACTGATCCCAAGTAAGTGAAGTTTCCTCCTCCGAACTACTCAACTCATAGGCACGCCACCACTGATAAGCCGCTCCCCTCAGCTGGAAAGCGGTGAAAGAAACCCACTCATCTCCACAATACCCATAGTGCGAAGAATGCGATGACATTCCTCAAGAAAACCTAGAGTGTCATCTGAAGCTAGTCCGCTGAAATCAGGTGGGTGATACTTTTTGTACCTCTCAAGTCTGAGTTGCTCTACCTCGAAAACAACTACCCTAGCATCATGCTGAGCTGGAGCCGCTAGGGGCATAGGAATATACTCTGGAACCTTCCCAACATGGACCATCTGCTCAAGAGTACGAGTTGCGGGAGTATGTGCCCCTCCCCGTCCTGGGATGTAGCTGGAGCTACCGAGAGTAGTCCCGCCTGAGTCAGAGTACTGAAAGCGCTCATGAACCGAGCCAGAGTCTCCTGGAGGGCTGGAGTAATAGTAGGGACCTCCCGTGCCCCTCCAACTGTAGCTGCTAGGGGCTCCTCCGTCTCTGATCTCATCGGTGCTCGGGCTGCACCGCATGCTCGTCCTCTACCCTTGCCCCTACCTTTGGCGGCTCTAGCTGGGGCTCGGGTGCCTGATCGTCAGTACGTCCGGTACAAGTCCTCACCATCTGTGAGTAAGAGTAGAATAGAGTTTTAGAATTTTGATGACAGTAACTAGCACGACAAGGAATTCCAAAGAATATTATTGTTCTTAACAGTCACATAGCCTCTCGAAGATAGATACGTCTACGCACCGATCCGCGAGACTCTAATAAATTAGCTTGTGACTTGTGACTCCGATGAACCTAGACGCTCTGATACCAACTTGTGATGACCCGATTTACCCTCCGAAAGGTATCGTGACAGCACCTAGTCTCTACGACTAGGTAAGGCTAAATTTGTGGACATAACATAACCGCTTGGCATGTACAATTATAACTCCCAAAACCCGGAAGATCACATTAGTCACAAACTCTATCTCAAAATAGCTCTATACAACGTAAGGGAAATACATGAAAAATCTGTCTAAGTCTGGAGTGGAAGGTGACTCGAAGGACTCTGCGGACGCGATAGAATTACCTTTCGGTATCCTCGAAGCAGCTGCTCGGACACCTAGCCACGAAACTGAGTGTTGGTACCTGGATCTGCACACGAAAAACATGTGCAGGAAAAGGCATGAGTACACCACAATTGGTACCTAGTAAGTGCCAAGCCTAACCCCAGTCAAGTAGTGACGAGGTCAGGTTAAGGCTCTACTGGATTTTTATAAGTAAAATAGTTTAAAATGGTACAGAAAGATATAAAAGCTAAGTTAAGAAGTAGAAACAAATAATCTGAAAGTAAAGCAGCAACAGCGAGCCCTTGGCTCAGCACGAAGTATCACACGGTGGAATCTCCCGAGATACGTCCTGTAGTTCCAAATGTAAAGATGCAGTACAGGGAGAAAGCTCCCGGAATATGTCTGTAGTCCCATTTTAAATATGCAGTACAGGGGGAAAGCTCCCGGATTACGTGCATAGTCCCAATTGTAAAGATGCAGTACAGGGGGAAAGCTCTCGGAATATGTCCGTAGTCCCAATTTAAATATGCAATGCGAATGAATGCCTGATACAGTGTATTTAAACATCTCAGGAAAAGAGTCACAGATAAGAACAAGATAAAGACTATCTAACATGGTACACATTGTATCAAATAGGGAAATTTAGGTAAAACAGGTAGGCATGCTTCTTCCTAATCTAAACTACACAAGTAGAACATTAAATAGTGAAATAGGAGTAAAGTGAATACATGGATAGGAAAAATGAAATTTAAGCAACAATGGCCCGTGTACGTACTCATCACCTCACGTACACGGCACCCATACAACAAATAGTATCAAAACAACCTAAGGGGAAGTCCCCAACACAGAGTTAGGCAAGCCACTTACCTCGACTGCGTTACTCAACTCAAAACCACGCTATTTCCACGAGTACCTGACTCTGAATGGCCCAAATCTATTCAACTCAATTACATAATGTAAATATCACTTTAAGGAATCAATATAGCTAATTAGTTCGAATCTAATACGCGAAATTAGGAAAATTGCCCAAAAGGTCCCCCGGGCCCACATCTCGGAATCAGGTAAAATTCACAAATTCCGAACACTCATTCACTCACGAACTTACTCGAACAAGAATCATCAAAATCCGTCGTAAAAAATCTTCTTTAATCCTCATATTTCTATTTGGGGAACTTCCTCCCATTTTCATGATTTTTCACCCAAATTCATTGATTAGATGGAAGGAATTGCTATGGGTTAATGATATACAAGTGAATTAAGATTGGAAATCTATACCTATGAGTCTCCTCTTCAAATCCCACTCCAAATCGCCAAAACTCGAGCTCGATATTGTTTTAGAAAATATGAATTTCAAACCTCGGATTTTGTATAAACAGTCCAAGAATTCCGCACCTGCGACTCTTGGACCTCATCTGCGGAAAATCCATCGCAGGTGCAAAAACTCACTAACTCAGCTTGGGCCGCACATGCGCATTAATTGGACGCATCTGCGGCTCCGCACTTGCAGAACCCCGTCTGCACCTGCAGGCCTGGCAGCCCTTGACCAATTCTGCGCCTACGAGCCTCCCTCAACACCTGCGTGTACGCACCTACAGCTCCCTATCCGTAGGTGCGAGACACCAGAACTAGCATTTTCTAACTTCTTTTTCAAGTTTTGAATGATGGTTTTGTTTGTGGATTCGGCCTGACTGTTTGCACATGGGTGATAGGGCGTCGACAGGATCTTTTTGATCTTATGGTCCTCGAGAAACTTTGTTACTTCGCTTTCGATGAATCGCTTTTCGTTGTCGCAGGTTATTTCGGAGGGGATCCCAAATCGGCACAGGATATGGTCCCATATGAAGTTCATGACTTCCTTTTCCCTTATCTTCTCGAAAGCCTACGCTTCCACCCATTTTGAGAAATAGTCAGTCATAAATAGAATGAATCTAGCTTTACCTGGTGTTGTTGGTAGGGGTCCGACCATGTCCATTCCCCACTTCATGAACGGCCACGGTGACAAGACTGAATGTAACTGTTCACCGGGTTGATGAATCATCGGTGAAAATCTTTGGCATTTGTCGCATTTCCGGATGAATCTTTGGCATCCCTTTCCTTTTTGTCCCAATAGTAACCTGCTCTGATCACCTTTCGGACTAAAGAATAAACACTAGAGTGATTCCCGAAGGTACCCTCGTGGATTTCTCGGAGCATATAATATGTGTCCCCCGGTCCCTGGCATACCGCCAGGGGTCCATTGAAAGTTCTTCTGTATAAAATCCCATTTTCATCAAGTGAGAATCGAGTTGCTTTGGTTAGCAGGGCCCTTGATTCTTTCGGGTCCACGGGTAGTTTCCCACTTCCCAAATAGTCAATGTATTTATTCCTCCAATTCCATGTCAGGCTAGTGGAGTTGATTTCGGTGTGACCTTCCTCGATCACTAATCTGGACAACTGAACCACGGCTCCGGGGAGCATTTCATCTTCTTCTACAGACGATCCCAGGTTTGTGAGGGCATCGACCTCCTTATTTTTCTCTCGAGGTATATGGACCAGGGTCCATTCTTTGAAGTGGTGCAATGTGACTTGAACTTTGTCTAAGTATCTTTGCATCCTGTCTTCTCGAACCTCGAATCTCCCATTTACCTGATTTACCACCAGAAGGGAATCACATTTTGCCTCGATGACTTCGGCTCCTAAGCCCTTGGCCAATTCTAGACCTGTAATCATAGCCTCATACTCGGCTTCGTTGTTAGTCAGTTTTGCAGTTTTTACAGATTGTCTAATTATGCCGCTCGTATGCGGCTTTAGGACTATGCCGAGCCCGTACCCTTTTACATTTGAGGCATCGTCGGTGAACAGGGTCCATACCCCCGAAGATGCGCTCGTTTTTAGTAGGAATTCTTTTTCTACCTCGGGCACAAGGGCGGGTGTAACGACCCAGCTGGTTGTTTTGCGTGTTAGGGTCCTGCTTCCTTAAATGAAACCTTCCATAGCGGCTATTCGTGCTTTATGACTCGCGGGAGCGGGTGGTTCGTTATTTGGGAATGATTTGGATGGTTTAGGAACACTTAGTTCCTTAAGGTTGACCTATTTGGCCAAGTTTGACTTCGGTCAACATTTTGAGCAAACGACCTCGGAATCGAGTTCTGACATCTCCAATAGCTCCGTATGATGATTTCAGACTTGGGCGTATGTTCGGCTCGGGTTTCTGATGACCCGAGAGCATTTCGGTGCCCGAAATGGAAATCAGGATTTCCTTATCTTTGAAATTTGGGTCGGGACGTGAATTTATTCTATCGAGATCCTAATGGAATTCCGGGACCGAAAATAGTTCTGTATAGTCATTTATGACTTGTCTGCAAAATTTGGGGTCATCCCGAGTAGTATAGACCCATTCGGCGTAATGAAATGAATTCTAGAATTTCAAAGTTCATAAGTTTGATTAATTAGGTTTTGGGGATGAATTTTGAGTTCCGTTGTTGTTTTTCATGTTCCGGAAGTTCGAGCGAGTCCGTATCATGGATATAGACTTGCCGGTGCTTTTGACAAGGTCCCGGGGGGCTCGGGGGTGTTTTAGACACCCGGGAGCTAAGTTAGAAAAACCAGAAATTTTCTATCTGGTTTCCTTCTCTGCGATCACAGAAGCAAGGATGCGATCGCAGAGAAGTAATTATGTTGGGCCATCCAATTTTCTCTGCGATCACAGACATCACTCCGCGATCGCATATAGTCCCCTCCCCAACCCTCTGTGGTCGCAAACTCACTCCTGCGATCGCACAAGTCACCTACCCTTCCCCCCTACTGCATCTTCCTCTCTGTGGTCGCGGACCTCACTCCTGCGATCGCATAAGCCTACCTCCCCACCCTCCGTGATCGCAGACCCAATCTATGCGATCGCATAGTGCTTCTCGAGGGCCAGGGACATTTGTTCTCCGCGATCGCAGTGAAGGCTTTCCTGGGCAGCATTTAAATGCCCAATTACGGGCTTTCTTCCTCATTTCCAATTTCCAAACTCCATTGAAGCATCTTAGATCTAGGGAAAAGCTGTCCAAGGTCAAGTCCTTCAAGGTTAGTATAATTTCCTCCCTAAATTCATGAATTTATTATGGAAGTCTAACTAGTTTACCTATTAAAATATCAAATCATGGGAAAATGGAGTAGAAATTTCTAGGGCTTTGATAATTAGTGAATTATCTCCTTTTTCCATGAATTCTTGAATAAATGGTATAATTTCGATCCTTAGGCTTCGAGTAATTCATTCCTTCGAGAATTTTAAAAATCCAAACACGTGGGCCTGGGGCCGAAATCTTAAAAACCTTCAAGAATGCTATACTTTGGAAATTCTTGTTAATTCTTCCTCGTGATATCTAAATTGATTCAATTGCGCTATATTTGGCTAGTTGCGAGCCGTCGAGGGTAGTTCCGGAGTTTCGTGCACATTCTTGATCCGGTCATTGGTCCGAGGAGTGCTTCGTCGAGGTGAGTCTCCTTTCTAACCTTGTAAGATAGAAATTGTCCCCATAGGTGTTCTATGTGTTATATGTTTGTATTTGGGGGCTGCGTGCGTACCTTGTGACGGGAGTCCGCACGTAGCAACTACTATTGTTATGTCAGGGTAGTTTTAGGATCACAGCATGCCTTGTCTTCTACTTTGAAGTGATTTATATGTTATAATTCTTGTTTGGATGTAGCATTGTTTCCTTGAATATTTCATTGATTAAGTATTTGGAAATATTTGATATGTGAAGTGAACCTAGTATTTGGTATACATATGTTGTCTCTTTGCAAGATACATTCCGCAAGTGACGTGAAATTCCTTCCACTCTTAGGCGAGCGGTCCGTACGCCACGACGAATATATATAGTGCACTCCTGGTTCGGGCCGGTCGATCCCCGGAAGTGCACTGGGACTTACTTGAGAATGCACTCTTGGTACGGATCGGTCGATCCCCGATAGTGTATGGACGAAGTTACATTATGATATGATATGATTACACTGATGGACACACTCTTGGTACGGGTCGGTCGATCCCCGGCAGTGCGTAGTTGAGTTATTAGTAAGCATGCACTCTTGGTACGGGCCGGTCGATCCCCGGCAGTGCATAGCTCTTCTTCCCACTGATTCCAGCCAAATGTTTTACTCTTCGGTGTGCATGGCTGCTCGGTATTGTTTCCTGACTTATGATTTGACGATTGTTTGAGAAATACTAAAAGGGAAGTTGTTATTGTTTGAGTAATTATTTGAGAACTCTGTGATATCTTCTTATTATTTGTACCCTGCTACATGTCTACTGCTTTCCTTACATCCTGCTTTACTTTATTACTGCTGGACCTTAGTGAGTATCGAGTCGACCTCTCGTCACTACTTCTTCGAGGTTAGACGGGATACTCACTAGGTACATATTTTTATATATGTACTCATGCTGCACTTCCTTTTTCTTTCATGTACTTGACTGTACAGGTCCGGAGGTTGGTACGTCTGGTTATCCGGTTGGTGATAGATATTGACGGAGTGATTATA
>ML249725.1:24575-49686 GCA_005239495.1 Nicotiana undulata
AATATATATATATATATATATTGTCATTGAATATACTGTAGTTGCCCGTGACACCCGTGACACTAGTTCCTGGCACACACGTCGTGTATATTTTGGGTACTGGGTTGTATATCTATATATATGTCTTACCTGGCTAGGCATAGTCAGGTTTTTACTATCGCACCAGGCCATAGCATGTTTAGTTGTTTAAAAGTGGTAAGTGTTGACTTGTTTAGATTATATGGGACGAGTAGCACCTAGTGTGATTCATATCGGCTTGCCTAACCCGCTGTTGGGCGCCATTGCGATCTGAATTAGGATTTGGATCGTGACAACGTGGTATCAGAGCCTTAGGTTCATGTAGTCTCACGAGTCACGGGCAAACCCAGTAGAGTCTTGCGGATCGGTACGGAGACGTCTGTACTTATCTTCTGGAGGCTATAGGGCGTTAAGAAACTCCTTTTGTTCATATCCTATCGTGCAACCGATGATGACTCAACCTGTTCTTCTACTCTCTCACAGATGGTGAGGACGCGTGCTTCACATGTTCCGGATCCAGTGTAGGCTGCTACCCCCACCGCTCGAGGTCGTGGTAGGGGCAGGGGTAGGGCTCCTGTTCGTAGGAGAGGGCGAGGGCTTCCCAGAGCTGTACCGGTCGCACCGATGGAGGACCCTTATGTTGAGGAGCAGGATGAGCTTCCTCCAGTAGCTCCACCACCAGCTGATTTTATGACGGCGCCGGGCTTCCAACAGGTCATGGGTCGTATGCTGAGGTTCATGGATACTATGTCACAGGTGGGTGTACTTCCATCAGATCCTGTTGCTTCTCAGGAAGGAGGGGGAGTTCATACCCCTACCGCTCAGGCTACAGGACCAGCAGCAGCAGTACATCGTACTCCAGATATTCCACCAGCGATCGCGGTTCAGCTTGGGGTGGCAGCACTAGAGCCTAGGCCAGTCGCAGAGATGGACTAGCAGAAGCTACTAGGTAGATGGACCCAGCTCCGCCTCCGACCTTCGGGGGTGAGCGAGGAGAGGATGCACAGGATTTCATCGAGAGGTGCAAGGATAGACTGCACAACATGAGGATACTAGAGTCACATGGGATGGATTTCACGACCTTCCAGCTTGAGGGCAGAGCTCGCCGCTGGTGGCAGTCTTACATACTCAGTAGGCCAGCAGGGTCTCCACCGGTTACTTGGGAGCAGTTTATTCAGTTATTTTTGGATAGATACATTCCACCATCTGAGAGGGAGGAGCTTCGGGGTCAGTTCGAGAGATTAGAGCAGGGGAAGATGTCGGTGTCAGATTATGAGGCCAGGTTCTCAGAGTTGTCTCGCCATGCTCTCATGATATTGCCCACAGATGCTGAGAGGGTTCGACAGTTTGTGGCAGGCTTACACCCGGGTATCAGGACTTCCATGGCCAGGGAGGTAGAGATGGGTACCCCATATCATCTTGTAGTCGAGATAGCTCGACGTATCGAGGATTACCGTGTGAGGGGCAGGGAGCAAGGTCATCCAGGTCAGCAAGACAAGAGGGCCAGGTTTGCAGGTGAATTCAGGGGTACTCCAGCCAGAGGCAGGGTCAGTTTGGAGGTAGTCAGTCTAGCAGTCCTTCTTATGCAGCACCTTCCTTACCTCCTAGGGTTGCTCCAGTCAGGCCTCAGTTTAGTGCCATGCTAGAGCGCTCTTACCATCCACCAGCTATCCAGAGTGCACCCAGCAGTTATTCCAGCCATCCGAGATCCTCCGACTCCTGTTTTAGTGCCATTCCAGATGATTCTTACCGCCCTCCAGCTATTCAGGGTTCTTCTTCCTCAAGGCAGCAGGCTATGGCACGTAGAGGTTGTTTCGAGTGTGGGGAGCTGGACCATATGATTAGGCAGTGTCCCAGATATCGGGGCAAGGCCGTACAGCAGAGTCACCAGCCTAGGGGTTCAGCACCAACAGTTCGACCACCTAGGGGTGGAGGTCAGGTTGGCAGGGGCCGTCCTAGATGGGGAGGCCAGTCAGGAGGGGGTCATCCAACTCCAGCTTGTCCTGGGGGAGCTCAGTCATCGGGTGCTTCAGCCAGATTTTATGCTATTCCAGCCAGGGCAGATGCAGTGGCCTCAGACACGGTGATTACAGGTATTATTTTAGTCTGTGGTAGAGAGGCTTCCGTGCTATTTGACCCAGGGTCTACATATTCATATGTTTCAGTGTTATTTGTTCATTCTCTTGATGTTGCTTGTGAATCTTTGGGTTCTCCCTTGTATGTGTCCACTCCTGTGGGCGATTCTGTGGAAGTAGACCGGGTTTACCGATCATGTGTGATCACTTTCTGCGGGCTTGAGACCAGAGCCGACCTATTGTTGCTTGATATGGTTGATCTCGAGGTCATCTTGGGCATGGATTGGCTATCCCCTCATCATGTTGTCTTGGATTGCCATGCCAAGACAGTTAAATTAGCCATGCCTGAGTCGCCGAGGTTAGAGTGGAGGGGTTCTTCAGGTAATGCCTTCAGCCGGGTCATTTCCTTCATGAAAGCTCGGCATATGGTCGAGAAAGGGTGTATGTCTTATCTTTCTTATGTGCGGGACACCACCGCCGAGTCTCCTACCATTGATTCAGTGCTTGTCGTTCGTGAGTTTCCGGATGTGTTTCCTTCAAATCTTCCAGGCATACCTCCAGATCGAGATATAGATTTCTGCATTGATCTGGCTCCAGATACTCAGCCTATTTCCATTCCTCCTTATCGTATGGCTCCTAAGGAGCTGAAGGAATTGAAGGAGCAGCTTGAGGAGTTTTTGGTCAAGGGATTTATTAGGCCAAGTGTGTCGCCGTGGGGTGCTCCATTCCTATTTGTGAAGAAGAAGAAGGATGGGTCTATGCGGATGTGTATTGACTACCGCCAGTTGAATAAGGTGACCATCAAGAACAAGTATCCTCTGCTGCGCATTGATGATTTGNATTTTCATTTATGATATATTGATCTACTCACGGAGCTTGGGAGAGAACGAGCAACATTTGAGAGTTGTGATTCAGACCTTGCGAGAACAGAAGCTATATGCTAAGTTCTCCAAGTGTGAGTTTTGGTTAGAGTCTTGTGGCATTTCTGGGGCATGTAGTGTCCGGTGAGGGTATCAAGGTTGATCCGCAGAAGATTGAGGCAGTTCAGAGTTGGCCACGTCCTACGTCAACTTTAGAGATCATGAGTTTTCTAGGTTTAGCAGGTTACTATTGTCGGTTCGTTGAGGGATTCTCTTCTATGGCCGCTCCATTGACTATATTGACTCAGAAGAATGCTCCATTTCAGTGGTCCGACGATTGTGAGTCGAGCTTTCAGAAGCTCAAATCAGCATTGACTTCAGCACCAGTGTTATTATTGCCTTTTGAGTCTGGAGTGTATACCGTGTATTGCGACGCCTCGCGCGTTGGGTTGGGATGTGTGTTGATGTAGGATGTCAGGGTTATTGCTTATGCTTCACGACAGTTGAAGGTTCATGAAAAGAATTACCATGTGCATGATTTGGAGTTGGCGGCGATTGTTCATGCTTTGAAGATATGGTGGCATTACTTGTATGGTGTATCTTGTGAGGTCTATACTGACCAGCGCAGCCTGCAGTACTTGCTTAAGCAGAGGGACCTTAATTTGAGGCAGCGGAGGTGGCTTGAGTTATTGAAGGACTATGATCTCACTATTCTGTATCATCCGGGCAAGGCGAATATAGTAGAGGATGCTTTGAGCAGGCGGGCAGCGAGTATGGGTAGTTTGTCCTACATCTCAGCTGAGAAGAGGCCTTTAGCCTTGGACATTCAGTCCTTGGCCAACCGTTTGGTGAGATTGGACCTTTAAGAGCCTCGTCGAGTTTTGGCTCATGTGGTTGCTCAGTCCTCACTATTGGGGGAGATTAAGGCTCGACAGTTTGATGATCCACGTCTAGCAGAGCTTCGGGATAATGTGGTCCAGGGCAGGGCCAAGGAGGTTACTTTAGGCGAGGATGGTGTTCTGCGGCTCCAAGGGCGATTGTGTGTTCCTAATATTGATGGCCTGAGGGAAAGGATTCTAGCGGAGGCGCACAGTTCGCGGTACTCTATTCACCCAAGAGCGACGAAGATGTATCGTGATTTGAGGAAGCACTACTGGTGGAGGCGGATGAAGAAGGACATTGTTCAGTATGTGGTCAGGTGTCTTAATTGTCAGCTGGTTAAGTACGAGCATCAGCGGCCAGGAGGCTTATTTCAGCAGATGCCCATCCCTCAGTGGAAATGGGAGCGTATCACCATGGACTTCGTGGTTGGGTTGCCTCGGACTTTGCGGAAGGTTGACGCGGTTTGGGTCATTATGGACAGACTGACCAAATCGGCACATTTCATTCCTATGGCTACTACTTACACTACAGAGAGGCTGGCTCAGATTTACCTTCGTGAGATAGTCCGGTTGCATGGTGTGCCGGTGTCTATCATTTCAGATCGAGGTCCTCAGTTCACTTCGCACTTCTGAAGAGCTTTGCACAGCGAGATGGGTACTCAGATAGACCTCAGTTCAGCATTTCACCCTCAGACTGATGGCCAGTTAGAGCGTATATTTCAGATCTTGGAGGATATGCTCAGGGCTTGTGTGAATGATTTCGGGGGTCAGTGGGACCAGTTCTTTCCTTTAGCGGAGTTTGCATACAATAATAGTTATCATTCCAGCATCGAGATGGCTCCATTCGAGGCTTTATTTGGTCGGCGATGTCGTTCTTCGATTGGGTGGTTTGAGCCTGGCGAGGCTAAGCTATATGGTACAAATCTGGTGAGAGACGCCTTGGAAAAGGTAAAGATTATCCAGGAGAGGCTCCGTACAACACAGTCTAGGCAGAAGAGCTACGCAGATCAGCGGGCACGTGACGTAGCATTCATGGAGGGAGATAAGGTTATGTTGAAGGTTTCGCCGATGAAGGGCATTATGAGATTTGGGAAGAAAGGCAAGTTGAGCCCCAGGTTTATAGGTCCTTTCGAGGTGTTGAAGCGGGTTGGAGAGGTTTCTTATGAGCTTGCTCTACCTCCAGCCTTATCAGGAGTTCATCCAGTTTTTCACGTTTCCATGCTCCGGAGGTATCACGCCGACTTCTCGCACGTGGTTGATTACAACACTATTCAGTTAGATGAGAAGCTGGGCTACGAGGAGGAGCCAATGGCTATTGTTGATAGGCAGGACCGCCAGTTGAGGTCTAAGACAGTTTCTGCAGTTAAGGTCCAGTGGAGGGGCCAACCGGTTGAGGAGGCGACTAGGGAGTCCGAGCAGGACATGCGGAGCAGATATCCACAGCTATTCAGCACTCCAGATACGATTCTAGTCCCGTTCGAGGACGAACATTTGTTTAAAAGGGGGAGAATATAACGACCCAGCTGGTCGTTTTGCGTGTTAGGGTCCCGCTTCCTTAAATGAAACCTTCCATAGATGCTATTCGTGCTTTATGACTCGCGGGAGCGGGTGGTTCGGGATTTGGGAATGATTTGGATGGTTTAGGAACACTTGGTTCCTTAAGGCTGGCCTATTTGGCCAAGTTTGACTTCGGTCAACATTTTGAGCAAACGACCTCAGAATCGAGTTCTGACAGCTCCAGTAGCTCCGTATGATGATTCCGTACTTGGGCGTATGTTCGGCTCGGGTTTCTGATGACCCGGGAGCATTTCGGCGCCCGAAATGGAAATCAGGATTTCCTTATCTTTGAAATTTGGGTTGGGACGTGAATTTATGCTATCGAGGTCCGAATGGAATTCCGGGACCGGCAATAGTTCCGTATAGTGATTTATGGCTTCTCTACAAAATTTGGGGTCATTTCGAGTAGTATAGACTCGTTCGGCGTAATGAAATGAATTCTAGAATTTCAAAGTTCTTAAGTTTGATTAATTTGGTTTTGGGGTTGAATTTTGAGTTATGTTGTTGTTTTTCATGTTCCGGAAGTTCGAGCGAGTCTGTATCATGGATACAGACTTGCCGGTGCTTTTGGAAGGGGTCCTGGGGGGCTCGGGGGTGTTTTAGACCCCCGGGAGCTAAGTTAGAAAAACCAGAAATTTTCTGTCTGGTTTCCTTCTCTGCGATCGCAGAAGCAGGGATGCGATCGCAGAGAAGTAATTATGATGGGCCATCCAATGTTCTCTGCGTTCTCAGACATCACTCCGCGATCGCATATAGTCCCCTCCCCAACCCTCTGTGGTCGCAGACTCACTTATGCGATCGCACAAGTCACCTACCCCCCTAACTGCCTGTTCCTCTCTTCGATCGCGGACCTCACTCCTGTGATCGCATAAGCCTACCTCCCCACCCTCCGCGATCGCAGGCCCTATCTATGCGATCACATAGTGCTTCTCGAGGGCTAGGGACATTTGTTTTCCGCGATCTCAGGCCTGATGCCGCGATCGCAGTGAAGGCTTTCCTGGGCAGCATTTAAATGCCCAATTAAGGGCTTTCTTCCTCATTTCCAATTTCCAAACTCCATTGAAGCATCTTAGAGCTAGGGAAAAGCTGTCCAAGGTCAAGTCCTTCATGGTTAGTATAATTTCCTCCCTAAATTCATGAATTTATTATGAAAATCTAACTAGTTTACCTATTAAAATATCAAATCATGGGAAAATTGAGTAGAAATTTCTAGGTCTTTGATAATTAGTGAATTATCTCCTTTTTCCATGAATTCTTGAATAAATGGTATAATTTCGATCCTTAGGCTTCGAGTAATTCATTCCTTCGAGAATTTTCAAAATCCGAACACGTGGGCCGAAATCTCAAAAACCTTCAAGAATGCTATACTTTGGAAATTATTATTAATTCTTCCTCGTGGTATCTAAATTGATTCAATTGCGCTATATTTGGCTAGTTGTGAGCCGTCGAGGGTAGTTCCGGAGTTTCGTGCGCATTCTTGATCCGGTCATTGGTCCGAGGAGTGCTTCGTCGAGGTGAGTCTCCTTTCTAACCTTGTAAGAGGGAAATTGTCCCCATAGGTGTTCTATGTGTTATATGTTTGTATTCGGGGGCTGCGTGCGTACCTTGTGACGGGAGTCCGCACGTAGCAACTACTATTGTTATGTCCGGGTAGTTTTAGGATCACAACATGCCTTGTCTTCTACTTTGAAGTGATTTATATGTTATAATTCTTGTTTGGATGTAGCATTGTTTCCTTGAATATTTCATTGATTAAGTATTTGGAAAGATTTGATATGTGAAGTGAACCTAGTATTTGGTATACGTATGCTGTCGCTTTGCAAGTTACATTCCGCAAGTGACGTGAAATTCCTTCCACTCTTAGGCGAGCGGGCCGTAAGCCACGACGAATATATATAGTGCACTCCTGGTTCGGGCCGGTCGATCCCTGGAAGTGCACATGGACTTACTTGAGAATGCACTCTTGGTATGGGCCGGTCGATCCCCGATAGTGCATGGACGAAGTTACATTATGATATGATATTATTACTGATGGACGCACTCTTGGTACGGGCCGGTCGATCCCCGATAGTGCATAGCTCTTTGGTATGATTACATTATCAGCATGCACTCTTGGTACGGGCCGGTCGATCCCCGATAGTGCATAGCTCTTTGGTATGATTACATTATCAGCATGCACTCTTGGTACGGGCCGGTCGATCCCCGATAGTGCATAGCTCTTTGGTATGATTACATTATCAGCATGCACTCTTGGTACGGGCCGGTCGATCCGCGGCAGTGCATAGCAATTCTTCCCCCTGATTCCAGCCAAATGTTTTACTCTTCGGTGCGCATGGCTGCTCGGTATTGTTTCCTGACTTATGATTTGACGATTGTTTGAGAAAGACTAAAAGGGAAGTTGTTATTGTTTGAGTAATTATTTGAGAACTCTGTGATATCTTCTTATTATTTGTACCCTGCTACATGTCTACTGCTTTCCTTACATCCTGCTTTACTTTATTACTGCTGGACCTTAGTGAGTATCGAGTCGACCTCTCGTCACTACTTCTTCGAGGTTAGACGGGATACTCACTAGGTACATATTTATATATATGTACTCATGCTGCACTTCCTTTTTCTTTCCTGTACTTGACTGTACAGGTCCGGATGTTGGTACGTCTGGTTATCCGGTTGGTGATAGATATTGACGGAGTGATTATACTTCACGGTGAGTTGTCCTTCCTGGCGACTTCCTGGCAGCACCCTGGAGTTCCTTTGTTTATTCTCTGTCTTTTACATTCAGACCGAGGCGATGTATATATATATTTTGTCATTGTATATTCTGTAGTTTCCCGTGACACTAGTTCCCGGCACACACGTCGTGTATATTTTGGGTACTGGGCTGTATATATATATATGTCTTACCTTGGCTAGGCATAGTCAGGTTTTTACTATAGCACCAGGCCATAGCATGTTTAGTTGTTTAAAAGTGGTAAGTGTTGACTTGTTTAGATTATATGGGACGGGTAGCACCTAGTGTGCTTCATATCGGCTTGCCTAACCCGCTGTTGGGCGCCATCGCGACCTGAATTAGGATTTGGATCGTGACAACAGGCGTAAAGTCGGCCACGTAGTCTGCCAAAATTTAGGACTTGATGGCCGCTCGGGGCTGGTATTCAATATCATATCCTCTGAGTTCGATGGCCCATTTGTCCAGTCGGCCTGATAGTTCGGGCTTATGCAATACGCTTCGAAGAGGGTATGTTGTTAGAACACAAATACGACGGCATTGAAAATAAGGCTTTAACTTTCGAGATGCGCTAATTAATGCAAGAGCTAATTTTTCTAGAATCGGGTACCTGGTTTCGGCGTCTCCCAAGTTCTGGCTTACATAGTAAACAGGGAATTGTGTACCTTTTTCTTCTCGAACCAGCACACCACTTACCGCTACCTCGTATACGGCCAGATACAGGTATAGTGTTTCATCCTCCTTTGGGATGTGTAGTAAAGGTGGGCTTGATAAGTATCGCTTCAACTCCTCCAAGGCACGTTGGCATTCCGGAGTCCATTCGAAGCTACTTTTCTTTTTGAGCAAGGAGAAGAAATGGTGACTCCTGTCTGAAGATCTTGATATGAATCGGCCCAAGGCCGATATTCGCCCGGTCAGCCGTTGTACGACCTTCACATTGTTTACCACCGAGATTTCCTCGTGGCTTTGATTTTGTCGGGGTTGATCTCAATCCCCCCTGTTTGACACCATGAAGCCTAAAAATTTGCCCGAACCCACTTCGAAGGCACATTTCTCGGGGTTGAGCTTCATATTGTAGCTTCGGAGGATGTCAAATATTTCCTGCAAGTGAGTAAAATGGTCCTCTACGCGCAGGGACTTAACTAGCATATCATCAATATATACTTCCATGGATTTACCTATTTGATGTTCGAACATCTTATTAACTAGGCGTTGGTACGTGGCTCCCGCATTTTTTAGCCCAAATGGCATCACATTGTAGCAGTACATACCATACTTCGTGATGAACGAAGTCTTTTCCCTATCCTCGGGGTTCATTTGAATTTGATTATACCCCGAGTAAGCGTTGAGAAAGGTGAGGATCTCGTGGCCGGCCATGGCATGAATCAGGCGATCGATGTTGGGCAACGGGAATGAATCTTTGGGGCATGCCCTATTTAAATCTTTATAATCTACGCATATTCTTAACTTATTCCCCTTTTTGGGTACCACCACCACATTGTCCAACCAATCGGGGTATTTTAACTCCCTAATAGATCCTATTTTAAGGACTTTTGCTACCTCGTCCTTGATGAATGCATGTTTTACCTCGGACTGAGGTCTTCTTTTTTGCTTTACCGGTTTGAACCTAGGATCGACGCTTAGTCGATGGGTGCTTATTTTCGGCGGGATCCCTGTCATGTCTAAATAGGACCAAGCAAATTAGTCAATGTTATTAATAAGAAACTGAATGAGTTTTCTCCTGAGTTCGGGGGTTAGTACCGTTCCCAGGTATACCTTTCGATCTGGGAGATATTCGACCAGAACAGCCTGCTCCAGTTCTTCAACTGTTGATTTGGTTGCATCCGATTCTTCGGGGGCAACGAAGGTTCGGGGAGCTAGGAAGTCTTCCTCGTCCTCCTCGGGGATCTGTTTGCCCTCAAGCTCCTCCGAGGTGGAGGGCGTGGATGTTGGTGCCTCGCTGTGAACCGGAAACATCTCCCTCGCTGCATGTTGCTCCCCATATACTGTTTTTATACCGTCTTTTGTTGGAAATTTCATCATTTGATGAAGAGTTGATGGCACTGCCCTCATGTTGTGTATCCATGGCCTTCTAAGCAATGCATTGTACCTCATGTCACCTTCAATGACATGGAATTTGGTATTTTGAACCGTACCAGACATGTTGACCGGGAGGATGATCTCCCCCTTCGTTGCTTCACCTGCCATATTGAAACTATTGAGGACTCGTGAGGTAGTACGATTTGATTGGGCAGTCCGAGCCGCTCCACCACCTTCGACCTGATCACGTTGGCGAACTACCTAGATCTACGAGTACACGTTTAATTTGAATGTTATTCAAGAGAAAAAAAAATTAACAGTGCATCTTTATGTGGATAAGACAAGGTCTCGAAGTCCTCTTCACTAAATGCAAGGGTGCCTTCAGACATGCGGCCCCGAATTTGCCCTGCTGTTACAGCAGATATTTTTGTCCGCTTGATCACGGGTCCTTGAGGAACGTCGGTCCCTTCGATGATCATATGAACGATGTGCTGTGGTTTTCTTGTTCCGCTCCTTCGAGCCGTTTTTCTTCCCCGAAGGTGATTTACAGCTCGACTGTTGATGTATTCTCGGAGGTACCCTTTGCTAGCTAGTTGGGTTGCTTCCTCTCGGAGCTGCCTTCAATCTTCGGTCCTATGACCGTGCGTGTCGTGAAACTCGCACACCAGGTTAGGGTTCCTTTGCGAAGGGTCTAATAGTATGGGCTTTGGCCACCTGGTGTCTTTGATTTCACCCATGGCCGATACAATGTCTGAAACGCCAATGTTGAAGTTGTACTTGGACGATCGGAGTACCTCCACCGGCCCTGTGCGCCTGCTGAACCCAGCTTTGTTCATTAGTCCTTGAGGATTCTGACCTCGATCCGTCCTTCGATCGAATCGGGGTGTGTTGCTTCTTATGGTGTTTCTTCGATTGTCGACGTAAGGTCGATATCTTTCCTTACATGGCCTTGGTTCCCTCTCTGGGAAACTTGACTCTATCATCCTCGTGAGGCCCTCGAGCATTTTCATAACAGCAAAATCGGTTGCTGACCATTGTTGCTCGACCTCTCTGGTACTAGCTTGACTTGAGGGGCCGTTCCTGTTGCCATTGCGCTCGAAGTCTTTTGATGGCTTTGCAGCTGAGTAATTGCTACTTGTTGTGCCTGTAGCATTTCAAAAATCACATGGAGGCTGACTCTTATTTCCTTTTGAGCGAGGGTTCTCCGTGCTTCACGTTGGCCTTCTCGGCGCGTGCTCTTGTCAGTGTGGGAGCTGATATCGTCATGTTGGGCGCTACGCGAGCCCATGCCCACGAGAGTTAGCTCTAGTGTGCTCTCAGGGTTTTGCAATGGTACACCAGCACCTGAAACAGCTACGCCATTCTCTCCATGGACTTCAGAGCCGTTGTTTTCGTGTGCATTCACTGAGTTAGACATTTTGACCTGAAATCAAAGATTCTTGGACAAGAAAAAGTGTGAAGAATAACTTGTGATTTTTAGCAAACCAGCACTAAAACAATCACTATTATTTTTAGCGCCACGGTGGGCGCCAAACTGTTTACCTTGAAAATGGTTATTACTATTTAATTTGATTTGTGGTTCTAAAAAAATGTGATCTATTTTAATACTAGTTGTTAAGCAATAGATGCTAAGTATGAGTAAGGGAAATGATATGAGAGTAAAAGAGAATAAAGATAAGAAAACCAGACTGCCTCGAATCGGGGCCTCGTGTTGGCCGAGATAAGTCCTCGAGGTCGAGGCTCGGGGTTAATAGCGGACGGCCGGTGAAGCTATAACAGTTCTATGGGCCTCGAAGGTGGATATTTATGATCAATGACGAGTAATAAATGAAGAACAACAAATGAAACACAATAAATGTAAGCAATAAATATAAGGAGCTGATAGTGGAGAATGTTCAAGTTAGAGAGCAGAGAGAATGTTCTTGTATTCAATATCTTGTGTGCAAGAATTGGCAAGGGTCCCTTTTATATAGGAAGGGGAAATCACAACATGGTACATGTTTAATTATTACAAAAGAGAATAGCCGGTACAACTATTTAAAGGTCCGGTACGGATTTGTACTATTCTTACAGGTGCTTGTCAGCTTTAGCCAAGTTTTCTTGGGAGTCCCGCGCCTCTCTACGACGGACACCGGTCTTCATCCCTTCTTGAGGTATATTGATACCTCGGCGCCGCTCCTCGAGGAACTAACCCCAGAGCTGATCCTCGGACCTAGCCTCGATACCATCGAGACTAGACTCAGGATGTCGTGGAAGCCTCAAAATCGGCCGCACCCGGTTTTGACCGTATACAAGGTAAAAAGTGGCTAAGCCACCAAGTAACAAACCCTAAAATCTCTCTAAAATATAGACATTCACCCTAAATATAATTCTATTTATAACAATTAATATATATTCTCGGCTTGGGTGTGCCTGACGAAAAAGAAAGAGAGAGAATGAGAAAGATTAAAACCTAATTTCTTACTTTATATATAATAATAAATATAATTATGCTAGATAATTAAACAAAAATCTCTAATGTGTAATTTTTGTAATTTTTTCTTTTTTCATCTTAACCATTGAGGATCCAAAGACATGGCCCAATTAATCCAAATTCGCTCTGAATAAGCCAACTGAGAGAGTGTAAAACAGTCTCTAAAGGAAATTCATCCCATTTAAAACGTAAAAATTGCATGGGGCACCTTATTTGGTCGCTCCTTTTTAGCTTATACCCGTTTTATTTTTTCGTTTGTATCCGTATCCACCTTTTTGTTAAAAGCGTCTTAAAAAGACGATTTTGCCCTTCTTTAATAAAAGATAGACTACAAGACAAAACTTCAACATGTTTAGTATGACGTTTAGTAAATGATCTAAATAACTTCAACATGCAACAGCAAAAACTCATCTGAAAATTACATACTGCAAAACAAAAACTTAAGCATGTTCTGAAGTTTTAGCAAATGAACTAAAAAACTTAAGCATGTTTAATCTGAAGTTTCATAAATGAACTAAAAACTTAAGCATGTTTAGTTTGAAGTTTTACCAAATGAGCTAAAAAACTTAAGTATGTTTAGTATGAAGTTTTTGCAAATGAACTAAAAAACTTAAGAATGAAGTCTGAAGTTTTATCAAATGAATTAAAAAACGTAAACATGTTTAGTCTGAAATTTTTGCAAATGAACTAAAAAACTTAAGCATGTTTAGTCTAAAGTTTTAGCAAATGAACAAAATAACTCCAGTATGCTTAGATTGAAGTTTCAGATAAAACCCATGCAAAACTGTAGACTGCAGGTAAATAACTTCAGCGTGCATTAGCGTGAAGTTTTAGCTTCAATGTGAAACAAATTCATGTTATATTAGCATGAAGTTTTAGTTTTAACATGAAACAACTTCATGCTACATTAGCATGAAGTTTTAGCTTCAAAGTGAAACAATTTCATGCAAGTGTGATTGTGAAGATAAATTTGGACAAATTTCTAAAAAAGAATTGTGAGAGGAGAGGAGGAGATATTTTTTCACGGATGAGGTTGCGTGATTCTGGTTTTATATCTTTCACCATAGGGTGTAATTATCGTATTATTACGAATTTTTTACCAGCTAGCTACCAAATCAACACTCCTTCTGGTTCACAATAAGTGACCAATTTGCTTTTAGCACGTCCATTAAGAAAATACTAAATTCTATACAAAAATACCTACTATAACTAAACTACCCCTAATTAAATATTTAATGTGAGGAGTAAGAAAACCTTTTAGGAATATGTACATAGAGGTTATTTTATAAAAACAAATTGAATTCTTTCTTGATTACATAACTGGACACTTATTTTGGACCAAAATGAAAAAGTAAACTGTCACTTATTGTGAACCAGAGGGAGTAATTTGTAAAAATAGTGTGGGGTAGCCACTTATTAAAGTGGTATTTACTTTTTATACAGCATTTTTAATGCTGAGCAAAAGTAGCCCCTAGTCTATTACAATTAATATGAAAAGACTGAATTACCCTTTCCTTCCCAAACAGAAATACAATAGGTTGGAAAGACCGGGTAGCGAAGCTAGACTTGGCGGCGATACACTATCCTCTTTAATGTTGCGTCGTCTTCGTTTCTGTTAATCTCTTTTTCTTCTTTAATGCTCCTACTAGTTGGCTTGACCATAGTCTTTCAATTGTTATTGCACGGTATTTAGCCAATGAAGTTTCTTAGCCCCTTCGATTGCTAGAATGGGAGAATTTCTGTTCTTTAAATTTCTCTCTGTTATCATCAGTTTAATTTGTGTTATGAAGATTAGCCTTTTGGTTAGGCATCATAAACAAATTATAAAGAAGAAGGAAATCAAGGAGTAAGTTTTAGACAATAGGTCCTAAACTTATAGTTACAAGTTCAAAACTTAAGGACAATAGGTCCTGAACTTAGACTAACAAGCTCAAAAGTTAAGGACAATAGGTCCTGAACTTAGACTAACAAGCTCAAAAGTTAAGGACAATAGGTCCTGAACTTAGACTTACAAGTTCAAAAGATAAGGACTTGCAATCCTTAACTTACTGTTATAAGATCAAAAGTTAAGGACAATAGGTCCTTAACTTTGACTTACAAGTTCAAAAGTTAAGGACGCTTGGTCCTGAAGTTTGAGTTCCAAGTTCAAAAGTTAAGGACATGCAGTCATTAACTTACAGTTACAAGATCAAAAGTTAAGGATAAGTAGTCTTGAAGTCCTAAAGTTAAGTTTAAAAGTTAAGGACATTAGTCCTGAAGTCCTGAAATCCTGAAGTTTAGTTCAAAAGTTAAGAACATGAGTAGAAGGTTATTTTCGTCCAGACAGTTAAAGTTTATTAAAGCAATCACTAAAGACTAAAAACATTTTAAACGGTAGCCTAAAAATAAATATATATATTATTAGTAGCCGTGCACTTCAACTATTAATTTTTAAATATAGGGCACACATTAAAAGTCGGCACAAATTTATGTTACTACTGCAAAACCCCTTTTAAAACCTCTAAATTGAATACATTTGACACTCCTAAGCTATTTCAGTCGGAAATAGTGCAACAATAATGTCGAAGCGCAAGCGTCGAGGGACGGCAAAGAGCATTAACAGCACCCTTCTTAACCCTTCAGGTACTTCTTCACTCGAACTTCCTCTTCTATCTTCCAGTGAGAAGCTTTAATTTTCCACCTTGTAGTTCTTTAAAAAAGGGATTTCTTATCGGGTGAACTAGGGCTTGATCGGAATCACGTTTATTGGCGTTGCTAGAACAGCTAATCAACTTCCTAATAATGTTTGTAACTTTAGTTGCGCAAGTTCTGAAATTGCTTTTTAAAGTATAAATTTATGCTGACTTAGCTAATAGCCTGTTTGGCCAAGCTTCTCGAAGGCCAAAAAAAAAAAGGAAAATTTAAAGTATTTTTTTCTAGGTTGAAGGGTTTGGTCAAGCTTTAGAAGAAAAAAAAGGTGATTTTGAGTAGAAGCAGAAGCAATTTTGGAGAAGCAGAAAAAAAGTAGTTTTGAGAAAAATGCACTGAGAACCACTTTTTAAAAGTTTGGCCAAACATTAGTTCCCCGCTCAGAAGTGTTTTTCAAATTAATTAGCCAAACACAAATTGCTTCAAAAGTTCTTTTGAGAAAAAGCGTTTGTCAAAATAATCTGATTTTAGAAGCTTGACGAAACAAGCTATAAGAGTAAAATAATGGAGCTTAAAGGTAAAGGATACTCCGTACTCCCAATTTATATGATGTTTTTGATAGACACAGAGTTCAAGAAAGAAAAAAAAAGACTTTAGACATTTGTGGTCTAAAACAAGCCATAGATATTTGTGTGGCTATAAATTATCTTATTAGGGGTAAAATGAGAAATTCAAAGTTAAGTTGTTTTGCAAATATACAAAGGTATCATTCTTTCGTGGAACATCCTAAAAAGAAAGAATATCAGAAGTTGGGATGGAAGGAGTACCGTTTATTTAAAACTAGGACTTAGTTGTTGTTTGTTCACTTACATTAAGTTTCATGCTTTACCGAGGGTCTTTTAGTTTAACTAAAGATTTGAATGTCAGTGTAGTGTAGGATAAGTGTTGATACTAGAAAAAACGTAGTATTAGAAAATTACTATTTTGTCTCAATTTGATACAGATTCTTGTATGAATGGACCCAAATGGAACGGAATGGATATAAAAGATTCGTTGTATAATCTACATTGACTTGTTTGGAGTTGAGGCTTAGTTGATTGATTGATTGATTGATAGTGTAACTTAGCTCTGAATTCATTTCTTATGTTGTTCCAAATGCACCCAATACACAAAACTTCATTCAGAGGAAAGGAGCCATTTTAGACCTTCAAAACAAGTTAGAGAGCAATATTATGTTGTTCCAAATGCACCAATACACAAAACTTCATTCAGAGGAAAGGAGCCATTTTAGACCTTCAAAACAAGTTAGAGAGCAATATTATGTTGTTCCAAATGCACCAATACACAAAACTTCATTCAGAGGAAAGGAGCCATTTTAGACCTTCAAAACAAGTTAGAGAGCAATATTATGTTGTTCCAAATGCACCAATACACAAAACTTCATTCAGAGGAAAGGAGCCATTTTAGACCTTCAAAACAAGTTAGAGAGCAATATTATCACCCTATAAACTTCATGTGTCCTTCCCTATGTAACTCCTTCCTCGAAAGAACCGGATGCTTCTATTGTACCTTAACATTAAAGCAACACTGTCAAGCCGAGGTGGATGCTGAAGTTTAAGTTAGTGGGTGCTAGTATCATCATACCCACTATGCCTTTGTGATAATGGGTGTAGGCTTAGTAGTGAATATATATTCTTTGGAAAAACATTCGCTCTACATATAGAGGCTAAGCTGCACTCCCACTGCCACTTACTTACATCCCCCCACACCCCACCCCCACCCCCACCCCGGCTGCTTTCTAGCCTCCTTAGCTGCAGAAACGTCTATAGGATGCTTAAGGTGGGGGAAATTGTAAATTGATATTTTACTTCTTTTGATTCCGTTAAAAAAAGAACTTTTGATCCCATAAGCAAAAGAATGAAGTTGCATCATCATTATAAATAAATGTGAAGTTAGATGTTTCCGATCCAGTGGCTACAATGAGCCACAGAAAAATGCTGAATAAACCTTCTTATTTGGGACTCGAGAGGAAAAGGAAGTTGGTCTCCTCACATTTTACATTGAAGGAAGTACAAGAACCTTTCTGAAAGCAACTTAGCTTGTAGTATATCTGTATAGTAAGTTTTTAGTTTTTTGCAATACCTGGTATAGCGACCCTTTTAAGTACTCCATTTTGGTCTATGAAGGTGGATATTTCATATGTAGATGTTTTCCAGAACATTCTGTGCTTTAATGATGTGAACTTTGATAGATAAAAATTCCCTGAAGTTTTGAAAGAGTCCCGTGTAGCATGTTTAATTTTTAGTACGAGATCACAGTTTATTTGGCGACTTGAATCTTTGTTTATTGTAGAATCTTCTGCCCTTGAAATTTTGAATCATCAGCAAGCCGATATACATACTCCTGCAAACCAAAATCTAGAAAGCATCCATGTACCTGAGGAAACAACTAGCTCCAATCGAAACTGCTCATTGCGTGGAAATGTTCCTCAGCGCCAAAGATCAAAGGGGGGACTACAAACCTCTGGCACTACTAATAACCTGCAATCTTTACATATTGTTTGATCAGCTTGCTGACTTGTGTATCTTTATCTCTAAAGATTCTAGTCTATTAACATTGGAATAAACATTTGTCTGCACCTTTATTCATTTCATGAAGTCTATTTAGTTTGACGTAAATTTAGTTTTCCTCAAATTCAGATTAAGACTTAAATAAGACCGACATTTGATATAGGATTGGGACAAAAAGAGTTAATTGAATGGAGGGTTAAATTTGGATTTCTGGAGTAAGATTCTGTACATTTTCTGGGTATGGTACATTTCTAGTCCTTATAATTTTGTATTTGCAGTCCTTCCTGAGCTGAGGGTCTATTGGAAACAGCCTCTCTACCTGCATTAGGTAGGGGTAAGGTATGCTACAGACTACCCTTCCCAGACCCCACATGTTGGGATCAAACTGGGTTTGTTGTTGTTGTTGTTGTATAATTTTGTATTTGCACATTTTCACCCTTACGATTTTTGGCACATTAGTACCGTGTATTATCTGTTTGCCTGCTGCTGTCGTAGATTCACTGAGTTCTATTCTAATTTTAAGTAGAACTTTTTATCCTTTTACTTCTCTTTTTTTTCCTTTTAGATAAGAATAAATCACAAAACATAATGGATCGAAATAATGAAACCGATATATCAGATAACAGACCACTTGATAAGGAAGATAAGAAACTTTACATCAACCTTGCAGCTTCTATACAAAGGGTTGGGTTCTTTTGTGGGGGGTGGGTAATGTGGCAGGCTGTTTCTCCTCAATTGCTGTCAAATCAATGATTAAGCTACTGACCGATGTTCTAGTCCATTCTAACCTTGAAGGTCACATATCTTTTTACTCAGATTTTCCATATCAAGATTTGTGAGTGGGAAGGAGTTTTGAGTTTCTAGATAGGAGTTAATGGAATGTACAGGAGCTAGCTTCTTTTTTTCACTCAGTTGCATCCTCTGGATGCTTATTGAATGAAACCTAACTGTACCTGATCAAAGAAAAAGAGAGTGGGAAGGAGAAATGTTGCTTCCCCCTCCTAGAGCATGGAAATCAACATTGTGCTAGTAGTATCAAAACTGCAAAGCTGATGTCTTAATTTTCACCACAGCAACTGATCAGGAAAGAATTAATATTGAACCCCCAAGTATTTCACAGTTCAAACCACGCCCACGTGCACTAACACGAAAAGTAAGGTGACAACTGATACAAGCCACTCTGAGGTTATGCCACACAAGCTTCTTGTTGTTCGCAGTTCAAAACATGACCATGTTCACGTCAAAGATGGAAAGTAAAGATAACAGCTGATACGAGGCATTCTGAAGTTCCCACTGCCTACTTCTTGCTGTCATGGTGCAAGGAGGAGCAACAGACAAAAGGAGATAGGCTCATGGAAATTTGAGCCCTACTTGGAGTAACTTTGTATAGCTTTCTTTTAAATGTCCTAATCTAACACTATGTTTAGTTGGGGTGAGGAAAGATTGGTGAAGGGTAAGTAAAAATTGAGGTTAAAAGGGTTAAATCTCTTATTCGGTAAGGAAGTAAAAGATGAAGAGAAGTAAATGTAGATTGTAGAGAGGTTGGCACCCCTCGAAGTCAGTTTTTCTTCCCCTCCAAGATTGGACGGAAAGGAGGAAGTATATTGCTTCCTTTCCATGTGTTTCAAACAACCGGAGGTAAATGGTGAATACTACTACGAAAGAACTTTCTCTCCTTTACCCTCTCCTCAACTTTATGGAACCAAACAGAGTGTAAGAACCCAAGACTTATCAATTTCTCTTGTGAGCCTAACTTTATGGGGTTTTTATGGGATCATATGGAAATGGCATCCAGACGATAGGAAGAACTCATTTATATATATTGACAGCTTGTGGTTCTCCTTGTACTTACAACGTTCTCATAAAGCTAAGGTGTTGAGTTGGAGTACGAAAAAGAACATATTCTCGAAGAAATATGTTTTTGTGTGTTTATTATTTACCTTATAAAAAAATATTTGTGTATTTATAAATCATCTCATTAAGGGTAAAATGAGAAGGTCAAAGTTAAATCGTTTTCCAAATATAGAAAGATATCATTCTTTTTTGGGACAGATTAAAAAAGAAAGAGTATCATATAAGCTGGGACAAGAGGAGTACCATTTAATTAAAAATAGGACTCAGCTGATGTTACACTTACATTAAGTTTCATGCTTTACGGAGAATCTTTAGTTTAATTAAAGATTTGCATGTTAGTGTTGTGTAGGATAAGTGTGAGATTAGGAAAAACTTAGTATTAGAAAATTCCTAATTTGTCTCAATTTGGGACAAATTCTTGAGTATTGGAATGAATGGAAAGGAATGGATATAAAAGAATCGTCGTATAATCGACACTGACTAGTTTCAAGTGGAGTTTTAGTTAATTGATTGATAGAAAATATAATTTAATTCTGAATACATTCCTTATGTTATTGCAAATGCACCAAATACATGGAACTTTTATTTAGAGGACAGTAGCCAATTTAGTCCGCCAAAAGCAATAAAGTTAAACAACAGTTATATCATCCTATGCACTTCTTCACTTGTCCTTTCCTATGTAACTCCTTCCTCAAAAGAACTGGATGCTTCTGTTGTACTGTATAACCTTAAAGCAACAATGTCAAACAGAGGCGGATGAAGTTTAAGTTAGTGGGTGCAAGGTACCATCACACCAACTATACCTTTGTGACAGTGAGCTTAAGCTAGTAGGAATATATTTTTATTTTTTGAAAAAATCTTAAACCCTGCCTGCTTTCGAGCCTCATCAAGCTGCAGAGTTTGCAAAAAGGTTTATATGGTGCTTAAGGTGGGGGATTGTAAATTGATATATTTATTCATTTCATAAGCAGAAGGACGCAGCTATGTTGCTATAAATAAACATGAAGTTAGATGTTTCCAGTTCACAGACTAAAATCAGCCACAGAGGAAAGGCTACATAAACGTTCTTAGTTTGGGACTAGGATGGAAAATGAAGTTGGTCTCTCATTGTTTTCTATAAGAAATGTCTAAGTTTTACTGTTATTATTTCAATCTAAGCCTCGTTGGTTTCTATGGTTTTATTGTTCATGCAGCGTTGTGAAGAGCGTGAAGCGTGGAAAAGCGACAACCCCCATTTCACGAGAAGCGAAGCGCTCACTTTTTTTAAGTGAAGCGGAATTTAAAAAAAAATAAAAATAAATAGTGCATAGACAACACATGTAATTGTAAGCAAATATTCAATACTTCAATTAAAAAACTAAAGAGTAGCATCAACTAAAGCACAAAATGAGCATCCTATTCTTCTACAAGATTGTCAAATTCTTGTATTCCACTATCATTATTATATTGCTCGTCATCTTCTTCAACTTCTTCATCAACTACAGACAAAGTACCCGTCTCTTTTCCCTTTCTCTGTGGACTTGAAGTTGAGGTACTCCCCCTCAAACCATAAATCCTCCCTCCAATTCCACGCGCCTCCGCAACATCACCCCAAGTGAAATCAGAAGTATCCTCAAATACTTCTTCATCTGCATGATCTTCCG
This sequence comes from Nicotiana undulata, assembly GCA_005239495.1. NCBI lineage: Eukaryota > Viridiplantae > Streptophyta > Magnoliopsida > Solanales > Solanaceae > Nicotiana > Nicotiana undulata. Next base: position 45,903 of record ML249725.1, read on the forward strand.
GGACTCCAGTTAGCCATTCATTAGCATCATCGATGTTGTCCAAACTAATTGGATCAATTACATTGCGAGCGTTGTAACAACGCCTCAATGTTCTATTGTACTTAATGAAGACTAGATCATTGAGACGCTTCAAGGTTACTTTGTTCCTCTTTTTGGTATGAATTTGCAAATAATAAGTAATTAGTAAGATTAGGACAATTGAGATATAATTTAATTAACTCAATATACCAAATCTTTCTTCTTAGTTCTTACATGCTCAAACACTCTCCAATTCCTTTCACACCCGGATGAGCTACATGTTAGACTTAGAACCTTGATGGAAAACTTTTGTAAATCTGGAGTGGAACGACCATATTGCTTCCACCATTCAACGGTAGAAGTAGAACAAATTTTCAAAACATAATATTGATAAAGAAATAACTTATTAACTATTAAACAACATATAAGCGCTCGCTCACCTGGTGACTTCGTCTTTCTTTGTCTAATCGCCATGTTTTTTCCAAAAAGTTGCTCAGCATCCCTATAAATACTAAATTGCTCTGTTATTTTATCTTGCACGGATTTTTCAGGAATCAACTTCTCAATACATTCATAGTATCCATTCCACAAAGGTTCATCTCCTAGAATCCTCTCTTCATTGTCATAAAACAGTTCCGGGTTCAAAACAAGTCCAGCTGCATGCAAAGGGCTATGAAGCTTGCTATCCCACCTTTTATCTATGATCTCAAAGACTCTTTTGTATTTTCTTTGATCACTAAAAGAGGCTTGAATAGCCTCCTTTGCCCTATCAATTGTTTCGTACATGTAGCCCATTGGTGGCTTTTGCTCTCCATCCACCAAACGAAGCACTTTAACTAAAGAACTGCCAATCTTCAATGCATGAACCATATTGTTCCAGAATGAAGGAGAAAGTATAATATCTGCAGATTCTCTCCCTCGAGCTTCCCTTCCATAGGCACTGCTAGTGTACTCATCCGAAACAAACAACTTCTTCAAATTGCTTTTTTGCTCATACATCCTATGCAAAGTCAAGAAAGCAGTAGCAAATCTTATCTTTGCAGGTTTCACCAAGCTTCTTTGTTTAGTGAATCTCTTCATCATGTTCAATAACAAAGGCCTTTGAACAATACAGGAATGCACTCTAATTGCTTGATTAAAGACAGTACTGAAGGGTCTTTCCTTGAAAATGTCGCCGAAGATCAAATTAATGGAATGTGCTGCACATGGAGTCCAATAGATATGGGGGTATCCAACAGACATCAAATCACCAGCTTTAACATTTTCACTGGCGTTGTCCGTGACAACTTGAATAACATTTTCTGCTCCAATAGAGTCTATTGTACTCTTGAACAAGGAGTACATTTTGGTTGAATCAGTCGAAGAGTCACTTGCATCAACGGACTCAAGAAACAAGCTCCCCTTAGGAGAATTCACCAAGATATTGATGATCATTTTTCCATTTCTCGCCGTCCACTTATCCATCATAATGGAACAACCAAACTTGTTCCATTCTACTTTGTGCTCCTCCACGATTTTGTTCACCTCTGTCACCTCTTTTTTTAGATACGGCACTCTAACTTCATAATAAGTTGGAGGCTTCATTCCTGAACCATATTGGCCTACGGCCTCAATAGAAGCAACAAAAGTGTCAATATAATTAACACAATTAAAAAGAAGACCTGCATCATACATCCACCGGGCGAACATTGTAACTGCACAATCCCTCAAAATCGCTTTGGCATCAATGTGAGGATCACCACTTTTTCCTCCCTTATCTCTAGATTTTTGCGGGAAGTAACAATCTATAGGACCTTTGGTCTTGCCAGTAGATCCACAACTAGAAGACGTTGGTGGAAGCATCCTTCCCCGCTTTTTTGATATTGGCGGAAGCGACGAAGCATCGTTACCTTCTTCTGTTTCATCATCATCATCAAGATTATGAAGTTCTTGTTCATGAATCATTTGAGTCTTTAACTCTTTCTTTTTTTTGAAGGTATGCTTTCAATTCTTCTTTTTATATGCCCCGGAACTTTAGTACAAGCTGCGACATTTGGATCGCCACCGATTAGATGCGCTTTTTGACGATAGATTCCCCCATTTGAAACCTTATCACAAAAAAACATCTAATGGCCATCTTGTTGGTCTCGTTAACTCTTTCAGAGTAAGCCAAGCCGGGTTTTTTCTATCTTCTTTTGGCGCCATTAAAAGAACAACTACATAATACATAAGAAAGGCAATAAGAACTAAGAATAAAGGATATAATATTGGGCAGAAACTGGGCAGAATTTTGCTGAAAAATATTCGCCAGCATTTCGACGCTTTTTGGACGTTTAGAAAGAAGAAAAAGAAGAATGAATGAAAATAAAAATGCAGAACATACCTGAAAGTTGTTGTTGTACTGTTGTCTTCTGAAGAAGAAGAAGAATGAATGAAAATAAAAGTGCAGAACATACCTGAAAGTTGTTGTTGTACTGTTGTCTGCTGAAGAAGAAGAAGAAGAACAACCCTAGTTTGAAGAAGAGAAATCGCTGCTGTTGTTTGAAGTTAATGAAGAAGAGAGGAAGAAATCGCTGTTGTTGTTTGAAGCCCTAGTTTCTCGCTGCAGTGTCGAAGAAGTCGAAGAAGTCCAACTAAAACAGAATACCAAAGTTTTTAATAAAATTAGGGCTTTGGGTATTTTAATTAAAAAGCGTCCGCTTCTTCCGCTTCATCTCGCTTCACCGCTTCTCGCTTTTTACAGGGAATCGGTCGCTTTTTTTATCACTGTGTTCATGACATTCGAAGGAAGTACAAAAACCTTTTCTCAAAGCAACTTAGCTTGTACTACTTGTATCTCTGTATGAGTAAGTTTTCAGTTTTTCGCAACACCTGGTATAATGACCCTTTTAAGTAGTATTTTGGTCTACAAAATGGATACTTTATATATCTAGGTGTTTTCCAGATCATTTTATGCTTTTATGATGTGAACTTTGATAGAAAACTAATCCCCGGAATTTTGAAAGAGTCCCTTGTAGTATGTTTCATTTTTAGTACGAGATCACAAAGTTTATTTGGCGACTCGATTTCTTGGTTTGTTGTAGAATCTTCAGCCCCGGAAATTGCGAATCATCAGCAAGCCGTTATACATACTCCTGCAGATCAAAATCTAAAAGGCATCCATGTACCTGAAGAAACAAGTAGCTTCAATCAAAACTGCTCATTGCTTAAAAATGTCCCTCGACGGCAAAGATCAAAGGGGAGACTACAAACTTCTGGTACTACTAATACCTTGCAACCTTAGATATTTTTTTATCAGCTTGCTGAATTGTGTATCTTTATCTCTAATTACATAAGTCCTTTAACATTGGAATAAACATTTGTCTGCGCCTTTATTCATTTCATGTTGTCTATTTAATTTGATGGAAGATTAGTTTTCTTCATAGTCAGATCAAGACTTAAATAAGACCTTGCATTTGATATAAGTTCCGGACAAGAAGGTTTATCTAACAGAGTGTTAAATTAGGATTTCTGGTGTAAGATTCTCAGTGTTTTCTGGGTAAGGTACATTCTAGTCCTCATAATTTTGTAATTTTCACTTTTCACCACTACGATTTCTTGGCATATTCATACAGTTTATTGTCTATTTGCTTGCTACTATCATAGAACACTGAGTTCTATCCTAATTTTTACAGAACCATTTTTCTTTTACATAAGAATAATCACTTGAGAAAAACATAAGATATCAAAATAATGAAACCAAGGTATTAGATAACAAACCATTTAATGAGGGGAGGGGGGGGGGGGG
>ML249725.1:49832-63634 GCA_005239495.1 Nicotiana undulata
TGTTTGTGGGGGTGGGTGATGTGGCAAGCTGTTGCTCTTCAATATGTTTGCTCAGTTTTTCCAAATTCAGTTTTGGTCAGTTTAACTTCTTTTTTGTACTGTTGCATCCCTTGGATGCTTATTTTATGATGTCTAACTTTACCTGATCAAAGAAAAAGAAAAGTGGGAAGGAGCACCATTGCTTCCCCCTCCTAGAACATGGAAATCAATGTTGTGCTAATTATTTCAAAGTTGCAAAGCTGATATCTGACCTTGCCACCCCAGCAACTGATCAGGAAAGGATTAATACGGAACTCCCAAGTACGTCACAGATCAGACCACGATCACGTGCACTAACACGAAAAAGTAAGGTGACAGCTGATACAAGTCATTCTGAGGTTATCCCAGAGCAAGCTTCTTCTTTTTCGCAGTTCAAACCACGAGCACTATCACGAAAAGGAGGGAAAAGTAAGATAGCAGCTGATACAAGGCATTCTGAGGTTATCCCACAGCATACTTCTCGTTTTCATGGTCAATCAAGGAGGAACAACAGTCAAAAGGGGTTAGGCTCATGGAAGTTTGAGCGGTACTTGGAGTAAGTTTTTATGACTTTTTTTTCTTAAATGTCCTAATTTAACACTATGTTTGGTTGGGGCGAGGAAAGGTTGGTGAAGGGTAAGTAAAAATTGAGGTTAAAAAGGTTATTTCTCTTGTTTGGTAAGGAAGTAAAAGATGACAAGAAGTAAATATAGAGAGGTCGGCGCCCCTCCAAGTCAGCTTTTTTTTGTTCCCTCCAAGGTTGGACGTTTAGGAGGAAGTATATTAGTTCTTTTTTATCTGTTTCAAACGACCAGAAGTAAATAGTGAATGCTACTACCAAAGAACTTTCTCTCCTTTACCCTCTCCTCAGCTTTATGGAACCAAACAGAGTGTAAGAACCCCAAGACTTGTCAATCTCTGTTGTGAGCCTAACTTTTGTTGTTTTTTATAGGAGCATATGGAAATGGCATCCAGAAGATAGGAAGAACTCATTTACATACCTTGACAGCTTGTGGTTCTCCTTGTACTCAGAACGTATTTACAAAGTTAAGGTGTTGAAATGGATTACGAAAAAGAACATATTCTCGAAAAAGTATGTTTTTGTTCCCATTGTTCTGTGGTAAGTATTTCATGTACTTGCTGGTATGATTATGTGGAATTCTACATTTTAGATGTCTCTATAGACTGAGTTCCCACATTGCCAGGGGTCACTGGAGTCTCCTGATCTTTTGTCACCTTGATGAAAGTTTACAATCTAAAGCAAGAAGTCCTTGCATGTTGTTGCTTGATTCTTTGCGGATGGCAAATCCTGAGAGACTTGAACCTGGGATCAGAAAGTATTTCTTTCTCTCAGCCTACCGTTCCATTCTGGGCTTACTTTGAAATAATAATCCATTAAAATAGCAGTGTTTTCGTTGCAGATTTGTTATAGACATATTCAAAGCAGAGCAGAGGCCAGAAACCAAGGACCAGATCAGGAAAATCCCTCTAATGATTCCAAAGGTGACAATATTTTGTGTCGTCGTTTAATCTCGGTGCTTTTGCAATGCCGTGCTCATATAAAAGGTTTCAGGTTCCGCAGCAGAGAAATGATGAAGACTGTGGCAATTTTGTTTTGTACTACATAAATCTCTTCTTAGAGAGTGCTCCAGAAAATTTTAGCATTTCGAAGGGTTACCCTTACTTTGTAAGTTCCTCACTGTGAAAGTTTCATACTTACATCTCTAGAAATTATGTAATCCTTGTTGTAACTGGATGCTTTTTGCAATTTGGTGTTGCTTTATAGATGACAGAAGACTGGTTTACTGTTGAACGGGTGGAATGCTTTTGCCAAGAACTGCAATCTACTATGACGAGTACTTCTGATTCTGATGAATGCCTCCTAGATGACGGAGATGTAGTGTGTCTGGATTAGTGCTGGCAAAATAAGCAAGTATCCGTCCAACCCTCCCAACTAAAAACGTGTTGGATGATTGATTTATTTAAACTGGGTCAAATATGGATAAATCCATATAACCCTTTATAAAAATTGGATAAAACGGGTTCAAATTTCGATCAATCCATATAACCCTCTATAAAAATTGGATAAAATGGGTTCAAATATGGATCATTCTCCTCCAGTTCCAGAAGCTGAAGCTCCTGCTACCCCCTACTTGTTCAATTCTGTATCCAGTGTCGTGCCTGAGCCTGAACCCATTGGCCTTTGGATCAATTGCTGCTATCGTCTGCGCCTTTGCTTTGTAGGGCTGTGGAAAGCTAGCTGCTGCTGCCTCTGTTCTTTACGGAGTGAGCTTTTACTAGTACATAGTATTATTTTAAGAATTCTTAGTTATTATTTTTTTGGAGCTGCTCTGTAATGATTTAGTACTGACGTAGGATGATTAGGAGTTTTTGGGTTGTTTGTTCGTATCTATGGGTTACCCTTGGATCATCATAGGTTGCTTCTAGTTTTCTTTTTTATTGTTATCCCAGTTGACTGATGATGATTTTGTAAAAAAGCATGGCATGGCTGTCATTTCGTGCGCAGGTTCTGTTTCTATTATTTCTTGATGGTGAAAAAGAAGGGGGAAAAAAAGAGAAGAGAAGAGACAGTGTTGCATTTGTTTTTGCCCCTTAAATGGTGTACTGTAGTCTGTATTTGGGAATGTAGAAGCAAGATGAGAGATGATTCAAGTAACCTTCATATTTGCTATCATTTTCTTATTCGTGATGTCGCACGCACTTCTCTTTGAACTGTCACTTTCGCGGTTTGGATCAGTTCAAAATCATTCCATTTAATTCCACACGAAAACAATTTTTCTTTTCTAGGTCACTCTGGGACACTGAAATTTTGTGATTTATATTCAGTTTCTAAGTTTACTTTCACTCAAACCCTTGCTATTTACACTTCTAACCAGACATGAGAGTAAGAGAGAAGCTTGTGTCCTTTAGGTATTTACTTAGTAGAGCAATATATAGAGGGAATTTACTGGTTGGGATATTAAAAATTGTCTTTGAATATTTCAGATGAAGACAATTAGCCTATGAAGAAGTATATACTAATACGCATCTCTTAGAACCCAATACTTCAACACCCTTTTTTTTTTTTTTTTGAATGGTCATTTTGGCAACAGATATTGAAGCTATGATGAATCCCTCAACAATGACGATATTCAAGAGGTCATATGGATAATACTCATATTTATCCGACCCTGAATCCATTCTTAATACAACTAACATACTCGGTATTATCTCACACTGTGGGGTCTGGGACGGGTATGTGTACGCAGACCTTACCCCTACCTTGCGAGGATAGAGATGTTGTTTTCAATAGACCATCGGCTCAAGAAAGCATAAGCACCACATTAATGAAAATATAGACAAGAAGGGACAGTACCAAAAAGCCATATAGAAGCAGAATAATTACAACAAGATAGTAAGGTGATCAACAATGAAAGGAAACAACGGTTAGTCATAGAAGCCTACTACCAATAAAAAGCGAAATTACGTGTCAATACTACTGTTATGAACACTACCTACTCTACTACCGTAATCCTCACCTCCGTACCTACTCTAGACACAATCAATTCTCAATAGTTATTAAATTTGGTTGGTTGGTATTTTATCGGTTTGTCTAATTCATGTTCAACCTGTTCATATTTAATTCGACTTGTCCATTTGCCAATTCTAGTTTAGATAAAAATAAGTGATGCAAGTGAATTAATAGTAGCGTACCCAAGATTTTGTGCAAGTGATCTCAGCCTATTTTCACAGTTTGGTAGTTAAGTTGTTTAGGTCTAGGAGTATGGTAGTTTTAAGGCTTTACTTTATGTCTCAATTAATAGTTACCTTGAATTATTTGCAAGCACGGTGAGCACATGCGAATTTACATGCTTTTCTAGAAATATTATTTTTATTTCTAAAAATGCAAGTATAAAGCTGGATGGATGCAAGTATACTAGAATAATATATTTACTAGCAAATGGAACTACAATTATTGACGAGTTTGCATCACTACAAATTTAGCCAGTCAAAGCTCTTAAGTTTTCACTTACAGGTCATGACACTAAGGGATGGTCTGATTAACAGATTAATAATGCGACAACTATCAAGGATTATTGCTAATACATATTCTTATCTCACATTCTGTCATATAATAATGCGTAAACACATGTCTAAATTATACCACCGAAGTTAGTACGGAGTATTATAACGTTCAATTTCCCCTAGTAAACTCCGTAAAATTTATGCGAAGTCTAATACCAACTACGAAGATTAAGATGGTTATTGCAAAAACCAAATGAACGATCCCTAATTAGATAATGTACTACTAAATTATACACTTCTGAAAATTGGAAATTGCAAATAAGATTAACCATAAATCTGTGCATTATCAAGTAAGACCTTTTAACACAGGAAACACAAAATTAAAGCAGTACATCACACTGTCACACAAAACTCCGTAGTAGATGCAACTTGAACCATATCACTCAAACGTAACTGTCGATCAATGACTTCCTCATCTCATCAACAATAGCACTAGGTTGAGCTTCTCTCAACTTGAATACGCTTTCAATAACGGACAACTCTGTAGCAGTAGTGTCTGAGCCACAAAAGGCAGTCCAGTCATTGACAGTCAATCCAGCAGCTATCACTTCACTACCGCGGTTCACTGTTCCCGCAACAAGAGGAACCTGAAGGAGAGTTGAAAGTTCGTCCAAGTCTTCAATGGATGTATGAGGATGTACCTGCTCCAGCACGAAGTTTTAGCAAAATGAGGCAACAAAACAACACATTTCTAGTTTAGCCCCCACACCTGTAACAAATACTACCAACACCCGATGTTTACACTAAACCAGATTAATTTATCATGGGTAAGAACAAACTGAGGTGAGAATGCCCATCAATTAAATATGGCTTAATGATACAAGTATACGTTAACACATGTTACTCATTCATTGGTGTATAAGCCGGGTGAGAATGCACATCAATTAAATATGGCTTAATGATACAAGTATACGTTAACACATGTTACTCATTCATTGGTGCATAAGCCGGGTATGTTCAAACGTCACCCATTCCCTTTATTTTAAGAATGTAAACTTTTTTGACAGGCTTTAAGAATGTATACTTACCAAGCCTCCCCTGTTTGAGAAAGAACAATAGCTGCCAACAAGAATATTCCCTGCTATTGTCTGCCTAAAAACTTCCACACCAAGAACATCGGCAATCATCTCTTCAGTTTCCTAATAAAAATAACGTTTGACAATCTTAGGTGACCGTACCCCATTATCAATAACAATAAGAGTAAAGGCAACAACTAAAGCTCTATGACAATAATATAGTGAGTCTGCGTTGGTTGAGGTAAAACAATAGGATAGAAAAAGGAAAAGTAAAGGGTGAGGGTTTAGGGCTAATATGAGGACGATAACACTTAATTAGGAGTAAATAAACAAGTGCCTTTTTCCATAAACAAAGTTTAGCACAATATAAAGAAGGCCTAGAAACTCTACAGATAGTGTAAACTGTACTGCAGTAATAGGACTGTAATTTGTAAGAAAATTCTCCTGTTGCATATTCATGAACATTGAAACAACACACTGATGCAGTATTAAATGACGAGGATTAACTTGCTTCCAAACTATAGACCAATTTGCCAATGAATGGATAACCACGTGCTTCCAAAAGATATAACGTTCACTTATGCCTTGTCATTTATAAACAGGGAGGGGAATAAATATCAGATATCTATACAACATCGTATACCAATTTGTAGCGGAAAGTAGCCAACCGATTGATTACCTTGTCAAGGTCTGTATGCGTAAGAGCCACATGATCATTGCATGCTATGCAGTTACCCAGGGCCGACAAACGCTCGTCAATGCGCTGAACCACAACTCCATCTGGCAGACTGTTCCTCAAGTGCTGAAGTTCTTCCAGCAGAAACGTGAACAAAAAGGCAGAACTAAAGTCAAAGATGTGAGCACAGCACTGTATACCACACAACACTTCTGTCCCACTAATGAGCATGGGATAATCGAGTGATAATTAAACGCTGGTCTGTCGAAGTTTCTTTTTACACATTATTATCTTTACTATTGTTGTTGATCAACTATTATTTAAATGAATAATAATCACACAATCGTCTTCAATCATACATCATTAGAAATGCTCGCACTACCTCCCAAGTAACTAAAACAGAAAGTGTTGTCTTCTCCTGGTGAATCTAGCCAATTGTTAAGATCCCAAAAACACTTGGTTCGTGCATCCTAGAACCACAGTGGGGGCAACTAGAAAGAGAATCACACAATGAGCTAATATGTAATTATTATCTCAAGTTACCCTTTAGTGCGGGTATGGGGCACTTCGTAAGCACAGTGGTTTGTTTAGCAAGCAGTCTTATTGCTTGAAAGCACACACAACACACAGTAGGAGAGTCCGAGTGTGAATAAAAAGTCTTCTTAAAAACTACTCCCAGAATGTACATTGATATGAATTCAAATAGTGAAGTTAAAAATAACTTATCAAGGCAGTTTTTCTGATAGGCAACTTATCAAGGCAGTATTGTTTGCCCAAGGAAGAGTTGCAACTTACAAATCAAAGTACATAATTGGTATCATTTGCACAAAGATTGAGTTACACATTGTTTAAACTGTTTGTAGTTAATATGATTTTTGCAGTCATCAGATAGGCTCGAGCCTAGTGCAAGAGTTCAAGGCCTGCAATGCTGTAACCGAAACTTCCTTAATACTCTTTTCCTTCCTAACCCGCATAATTGGATGTAACATGTGACATAATAAAGTTTCTCAAAGGCACAGTTTGAACAAAGTGATCAAAACAAATCCATTTGCACAAATAACAATAAGTTGCAACTTTAATAGTTAAGACAGAAGCACCTTTAGAATTCATTTTTCCTTCAATTTAGCTGAGTATCTGAGACCCTTATTTTGATATAAACCTTTTACATATTGCAAGGTTAACATAGGCATCAATTTTGGCATGATGATGATAGAGTTGAGCTTAAAGAAAGAAATGAGGATTCATATCGCCCCTAATTTTGTTTGAGACCTCTTTGTTGTTGTTGTTGTTTAAAATAGGCATCAAAGTTGTAATTAAATTCTCCAATTTGAAATCAGCTGATACAAAATGACCCAAGTCCTCATCATAAACCCAAATGCAAAACAATAAGTCAAGAAAGGTAGTACATAAGATGAAAAAATATAGGCACTAAATACTAAAACATATGTAGGTGACCTATGTGTAAGAGATGATTAAACCACAAGAAGAAGCTTCATAAGTGGCAAATCTAAGACATGCCATCATAACAAACAATGATACAACACACAAAGGCACCCCAAAGGTGTTGCCTAGTGCCTAGTGGTCAATGAAGTGGGTGCGAACCTATGAGACCAAGGTTCAAATCCCAAATGGGGAAAAAACACAAAAAACTAGCGGATTTCTTCCCATGTGCCTAAGTCTCGGTGGGCAGAGTTAGCCGGTACATGTGCTAGCACGATATGGCAGGCACCTAGTGGAATAATAATGGAGGTGTGCGTAAGCTAGCCCGGTCACCACCATTCTAAATAAAACATGGATTTCTATATTGGAATACTTGTCCAGTTACAAATCTCTAACTCAAAGATTTACAAATGAAAAACTTGCTCAGATATATGGTTAATCAAAGTATCGCGAGTAAGGAAGATGTATCTGCAGCATGGTTGATTATATAATTACCTTGATCTGTAGTAGTGTGAGGCAAGAGAAGCCCATTTTTGTTTCCTGCACAAGGTCAGAAAAGTGAGAACTTAATTATTCCAATAAAGATCAGTTGGCAACAGGATCTAAAAGTTCCAAGATAGTTAGAGTTGTTGTCACGTACCAGCACAGAGTCTTCCAATTATCCTCGTTCCTCCAATGGAGGTTTTGATCACTGGGATGATGCCTGCTAATTCCGACTCAAACGTGCTGGAAAAAAATACAGATCACATCATTTTCAATGAGTTGAGAACCTGGAAACTAGATGAAAACATTGAGGTACTGCTTTTATTTTTGTGATAAAGGCATAGGGGTCAATTTTTAAAGGTGCTAAATTGGGAAGAAGGAAAAATCTAGGAAGAGGGCACACAAATCCTTTCTTTTTCCCACTTTCTTCATTGTCTTTCTCCCAATCTTTCTCTTGTTTACGCAGTTTTCACTAGGAAATTCTGAAAGCGCAGCTCCACTATTTCCTTTTCAAATCTTTTAGTTTCAAACTAAATAATTTTCCAATATTAAGCAACAGATGATTCGAAGAGCAAAACAGGAACCTGTAGAAGTTCTCAGAACCCCCAATAGCTACCAAGCAATATGCATTGGTCAGCTTTGAGAAAACTCCAATTTCACATGAATTTTCAAACTGAAGCCCTGCAATCATATTAAAATCAGTACAAAAATAACCTAATAAATAATTATCCAATTTGACAATCGACTAATTACTCACTAGTAGCCATTGCTAGCTGGAAAATACTGAATCGCTAGGAGCTTGGAAGACCTGTCAATAGCCAAAATGACACAAGTGTTAACAAAGAAAAGAAAGATAGCTACGCGCAACTCTCCGATAATATATGCTATTCAATTAATTGACTATGCTGAGTTCAGCTTTATGAATCCTCTATAACCATTCCTGTGTATTTTATTAAAGTTGAAAATATTCAATATCAAGTTCTTTAATTGCTAATATGAACTATGCATACTTGATTAGATTAATTTGAACCCAATTCGCAAGCTCAAACCAACTCGGGCAAAACCAATGTTTGGATAAATAAGAATCACAAACTCAATAGACATTAACGTGCCAAGACCTAATAAATATTTCATCTTTGAACTCAATATTTTCTATGTTTTTTTATTCATTCGAAAAGTAAGCACTTTTACTAATAACCAGACAACAAATTCATCTAATTAGGAATCAGAAAATCACCATATATTTACGTGCCTGCTAGGATGTAAAGAAACTCTTCTTTTCTTTTGTTCATTCATTCGAAAACCAGTAATACTAATCACCAGACAACAAAAAAATCATCACAATAAAGGAGATACTAGAAGAATGCAAATTAATATGTAAAATACTTCCGTATGTAGTAGGAGCAGACACAAAAAAATGAAACCCAAATCATGGTTCATATTCTACAACTATAAAATCAGGATTAGGGTTTTGCGGCGTGATAAAGAGAGAAAGAGGGGAGCTTTACAATCGGATTGCGCCGAACAGAGATATTTTGCAGGAGAACTCGGCGGCTGAAGAGAGGTTAAGCGGTGAAAGTTCGTAGCTGCCTGTGATTTTATTGGCACTATTGACACTTTATTTCAAGGTGGGCCGAAATAAAATTAAGAGGTTTTGGCATGGTATAACAACATACTTATAATTGGCAGAAAATAGGCCTAGTTATAGATATTAGCATCAAATAGTCAATAAATGTATATCACAATTTTTTCTTTTTCTTTGTCTATATCAACATGTATATTAAGATTTTATTTTTCATTCTTTGTATATCAATAACATAAAATTATATATATAGTTATTGTTGCCTTTGTATCAATATATATCACAATAAAAATATTATATTATTTGTATAAACAGTGTATAGCACATCGAACATATGTATATCAAAATGGATATCATAAGTTTATTTTTCTTCTTTGTGTACATCAAAAATTAATTTTCCTTGTATACTAAAATATTATTTACTCTCACAATTATATTTATTATTTTTATATTTTAGAACTTGCTTAAACATGCTATATCAAAAATTTATTTTTCTTCTTTGTGTACATCAAAAATTAATTTTCCTTGTATACTAAAATATTATTTACTCTCACAATTATATTTATTATTTTTATATTTTAGAACTTGCTTAAACATGCTATATCAAAAATTTATTTTTCTTTTTTAATCAATAATTAATAATTACATTATTTGTATATCACAGTGTATAACATAATACTAATGTGTATATCAAAAGAAATTATTAAAATTTTATTTTTCTTTCTTTGAATAACACATTTCAGATTGAAAACTCAAGTTCAAGACGACTCCACATGTATCCCTATTGTAACCCGTGTATATCTCTATGTACATCAGTGATATCTCATGTATATTATGTGTATCTGTGTATATATATGAAAATTTGTGTTATATATACGATATACAATGTGATATACACGGGCGTCCAAAAATTGTGTTGTATACCGATATACAAAGTGATATACACAGGCGTGCTTAAAAACTTGTGTGTGATATACACTGATGTACACAATATACAAAGTGATATACACATGTCGTAGTTGGATTTTTAGGCCTGATTCTTTTGCCTGAAACCAGTCTAAATCACTTCTATTCTTTCTCAAATTCTATGTATAGCCTCGTTTAGGTATTTTCAATCAATTTCAATCATACCAATTCATTCAATCCAACCAAAGAAGGAAGAGAGAAGAAAAACAAAGTTGAAATATATTTTTTCTCTCTTAGTTTTTGCTAATCTTGCTCAAATTTTGTATATAGCCTCGTTTAGGTATTTTCAACCAATTTCAATCACACCCACTCATTCAATCCAACCAAAGAAGGAAGAGAGAAGAAAAACAAAGTTGAAATATATTTTTTCTCTCTTAGTTTTTGCTAATCTTGCTCAAATTTTGTATATAGCCTCGTTTAGGTATTTTCAACCAATTTCAATCACACCCACTCATTCAATCCAACCAAAAATAAAAAGAGAGAAGAAAAACAAAGTTAAAATATATATTTTTCTCTCTTAGTTTTTGCTTCTGATTTTCTCTGATGTGAGATCAACCTTACGTCATCCCACTGATTTTTTTGTGTGCATAATTTGCAAGAATTTTTGCTAAACTATGAGAGCAAAAGAGAAGAGATAGAAGAAAAAATATAAGGAGAAAAAGGGGCAGGGAAGCCAAAATAAGCGTGTAGTTTTTTTTTTAGAGAGGATATAAAAGAAAGTAGGTTTTTTAGGATTTGGCTATATAATGCCAATTGTGTGGGGCTATCTTTGCCAAACCTAATATAAGGCTAAAAAATTGTCAATTCCTGTTATGAGTTATTATAGAATGCCAATTTTTCAAATTAATATCTAATAGAGCATTAAAAAGGTTTGGGCCATATTTGGTCATCAACTCTCGGAATAACATTACATTACAAACAAAGAAACAAACCAACTTTTTAGAGAGAGATGCTCCATCTTCTCTCTAGATTTACTACCAAAAAACTCTTTTCCTACCTATGAACTCTCAAACTCCAATACCTCAAAACATGATCCCCCTAAACCACCTGATATTGCACCCCATAGCAACAAACACAGCCTAGTGAACAACAATCAAACTTTCAAAGATAAGTTATTGGAATCCAACTCCTTAGAATTCACCTTCCCAATAGCCCAAGAAGTTTTGTCTTACTCAAACACTTCACTGGAAGATATGGAGGTTGAACAAATGATTGAAAATACTTCCAATGGAATCATTCAAATCTCGCTTTCCAAAGAAGATAAAAACGTATTTATGAACCTTGGAAACACTCCATCATAATCAAACTAGTTGGGACAAGGATGATACACCAATACCTAAAGAGGAAAATCCAGGATCTATGGAATCCAACAGAAAGTTTTTCCCTAATAGATCTTGGAGAAGATTACTTCATAATCAAGTTTATGAAAAAAGAAAATATAGACAAGGCAATCAATGAAGGTCCATGGTTCATTAATGGATATTTTTTATCCATCTCAAAATGGAAGCCAAATTTTGTGGCAAAAAAGGAGAAATTAACTACTTCTGTCGTTTGGGTTAGACTACCTCAACTTCCAACCGAATTCTACGATAGCAAAATTCTAGGTAAAATAGGCAATGCTATTGGCCGACTTCTAAAAATAGACACATGCACATCAACAACAATGAGAGGTCGATATGCAAGAATTTGTGTTGAAATCCCACTAGAGATCCCAGTTCAATCATATCTATTTGTGGGAAAACACAAACAATACATCCACTACGAAGGAGAGGATTTCCTTTGCAAAAATTGTGGTCACTTTGGGCGCACTATGGGCAATGCAGTTACATTATTCACAAGAACACAGATGAAGCACATGCAAGCCAGGATCATCAAAACAAATCTAAGGAGAAAGCTGCTGAATCCGAGTGGATTACTGTCTCCTTCAACAAAAGAAGAAATCAAGGTAGAACTATTCCGCATCAATCTATCACCAATCCAGAACAAGTGGAAGATCGTCCAGGTTTGTCAGTAAAACTATTTGATGCAAATACAGGTAAGTATTTACTTACCCAAAAATTTCAGTACAAATCAGTAGATGTTCCCACGCCTAATTATTTACCTAAAAATAATTCAAAACCTATTTTTACTAATGATAAAAACCCTACCCTAACTAAAAACCACTCCCCCCAAAACAAGCAAATGGTTTTACCTAATACCACATCTCCTATTAATACCACCCCTTGTAATAATAGATTTAAATTCCGTAACAATGACAAGGCTCAACCAATAGAGGACACATGTATCATTGAATCCACTGTGGACAATAAACCTTCCCATAATATTGATGATTCCAATGCCCTTCAAAATAATCTCCAAATGGCAAAAACCAACCCCAATAATAATGACTCCTCTACTACCCTACCCCCCTTCACAAACCAGAAATATTTCCAAAATATTGTAGTAACCGAAAAATCCTTCCAAAATCCTCCTGTAGGATTTAGTAAATCGAGTAGCCCTATGCATGGTTGCCAATTGGCAATGGATATCGATAAAGATAGCCAAATGGACAAACAACTTGAAAGCCAAAATACCTCCATTAATGCTTCTTTTAATGCTCCTTTAAATGACATTCTTGAGCAACCAAAAGACTTAAGCTTGAATACCTCAAACCCTTCTCCCTCCACCAATCCCAAGCCTCCCCTCTTCGGTTACTACCCCACAACATTAACTACTCCTACTCCTAATTAATATGCCAAGGACTGCCCTCTCCCTACGAAGGAGACAACAACTGATCCAAATCCTACGTCAACACAGTCCTCTAAACATGGACAACATTCCTCTTCTCCACCCCCAAGATCATCCCCACATAATTTATGCTCAACCACCCCAATCCTAAGACTACCAACCCACCAGTTGGATGGAACTAGGCCTCATGGGCCATGCAATCGTTCATAGTCCCGATCAATGGCCAAGAGGCCATTGTGATTCTCCACAACACTCAATATCTTGCCCAAATCATAACGGAGGGGATGAGGCTAGCCATGAACAACTATTTGAATCAAGTATGTCTCAACAATACCATCCATCCAATGACCCCCTCCCTAAATCCACAAATGGCCCAAGAAATGAGGTCCCAATGGAATATGCCGCCTCAATTCAATCCCATAAACCCACAGAATGCTCCCCTAGACCTTCCCTTCTTCCCCACGGAAATGTACACTCAGTTGTACCCCATATTTCTTCCCTGGGGCAGCACCCAAGTGAACATGGAACCCCCCAACCTCCTCAGCCCCCTCCCCCAGCATCTCCACCACACCTGGCAGACCCCATACCAGGTCCCGTGGAGGCAGAAATGGAGGAGGATGATGCCCCCCTAAACCTAAACTTAGGGAAAATCCAGGAAATCTCAAACCTAGACGGAATAAAAATATTTCTATTCACGGACATGCACGAGAAAAGGCATATTCTCAGTTGTCCAATGAGTCTATACAAATGCTCGATGGACATCCGTCCTCCCCACGATCCAACAGTGGGCAACAAGGCAATGATATTA